>JAAAKG020097365.1:0-39584 GCA_010014905.2 Druon quercuslanigerum
CAAACAATGCTAACTATGAAAATCAGCACTTATTTGTTAATATATATATATATATATATATATATATATATTTGTTAATATACAAATTTCGGAATTAAATGGGTTAAAAATAAGACACCCAGCCTAAGATTTGTCTTAGTGAAACGAAAAACTCGTAGTACGGGTAGTGTTCGATTCTCACTGACTAAACCCCCTCTTAATATCTCGGCTCACCGTATCGGAACCACGTTAGTATAACTTTAATACGTGTGCTGTCTTACCCTTATCAGTCTACTTACCTGCCTTCTTGTTCTTTGTTTTGTATGATGTGCTTGATAACTTAGTATGCTTGCGTCCAGCCTCTTTAGGATTCAATTAGACTTTCCATCATATTTTGCTTTGTGAAAACTTTGCCTGTTTGCTTTTGATACTCTTCCCTAGCCTCTTTCAACTTGCGCATGAGAACAGGTGTGTGCGTGCATCGTCGAGTTCATTACAGTACCGACATTTGTCAGAAGTAGAACTTTTTTGATCAAATAAATAATTTCTGAAGCAACCATAGCCTGATAAGGCCTGTGTCAGAAAGTAGTCCATTTCCCCGTAAGGACTTTCTAGCCGCTTATTAATCTCAGGGATTAACTCCCATGTCCAGCGTCCAGGAGTTGATGTGACACACTTTCTGTTTCTGAGACTGTCCACCGCGCAATCTAATGCGCACGATCTTTTGGAGCCTGGATAACTTTCTCTTTGGTTCTTTTTGCTGCATCGCTTTTTCCCAGACTGGAGCAGAGTACAGAATTTGCGAGTGTACTACACTCGCCAATAATCGCATTTTCGACACTTTAGGTCCCCCTATGTTCAGCATTAGACCTCCAAGGGCTGTCATTGTTAGTTCAGATTTTTGCACTGTCTTGTCTATATGGTTTAAACAGTTTGGCTCTGTGTCCAGCCCAATCCCTAATTGCTTCAAGACGTTACCAGGACGGATAGAAATTCCCTGTACCTAAAGTTGTGTCGGCCCCACCTTTCTCTTCGTGCTGAGTAGAACTGCTTTTAATTTTTCTGCAGCAATTTTGAGCTTCAATTTTCCCATCCACTGAACTAACCGTCTTATGACAAGGTTCGCTCGGTTCATCAGAATTCGGCTGTTTATAGCTTCGAATACCATAGAGATGTCGTCTGCAAATACTACTAATTCCACCCCTGTTGGGAGCTCTAAATTAAGTAGCCCATTGTATTACACCTTCTAAAGGGTCGGTCCAAGCTCTGAATTCTGCAGCATTATCAACTCTTCATCTATCTCCCTTCTTCTGAGTTCGTTCATGATGTTTTGCCAGGATGCGCTGTTAAAACAGTTTTTAACGTCGATGGTAATTACAGCGCAGAGGCGTCTACTTTGTTTCGAGAATGAGGCCGCGCGTTCTGCTGCCGTCACTACTCTTTTAACGGCATGTACCATTTGTCAACCTTCCCTGAAGCAGAACTAGTTTTCTGCAAAGCCGCCTGTTTTTTTAAGTTCTTTTTTCATCCTTGATAAAATCAAGTTTTTATACAGTTGGTCCTCCACATCCAGAAGGCAGATAGGTCTGTATGATTGTTTAATGCTGCTTGCTTCACTATTTCCGGAGATATATTTCCTGAGCCTGGAGCTTTCTTATTTTTCAGTATTTAGCTTCCTATCTTCAATTCTTTTTCTGTGAGCAGCTAAACACCACATTTTCTGTTGGTTTGAAGTTCACAGCTTCATGCACTGGAAAGAGTTGTTTTTCTACCTCTTCCGCCATTTGCATTTATAACTGTGGTTTTGAGCTTGCCCTACAGTCTTCTTCATAACAATCTCGTAGCCCTTCCCTCATATATCTCTATCTTGATCTTTTAGTACTTGATCCCAGCTACCTTTTTCAGCTACATTGATAGTCTTGGGTAGCTCTTTTTTACATTGAATATACTCATCATAGGGCTTTCTTGAGCAGAGGAAGATTTTTCTTTGATATTCTGGTAACCTTTCTTCTTTTTTGGTGGCATAATCACTAAAGCTCTGCGATTTTCTCGTTCCATAAATACATGGGCTGCCCCATTTCGAATGTCTTTGCTTTTTGCATACACTCGTTGCAAACTTTTCTCAGGGATTTCGAGAAATTCTTTGCTGTTGTTTTTTCGGGAGCATTTACTATTCCCTCTATAGCTTTCCGTTGCCTCTCAGAACATATTTTGCGGAAATTCCAGCCTCGCTTTGGTAGCTTTTTTTACAGGTCAACGGTTCCGTCACTTAGCAAAAACAACGTGATTGTGATCGCTAAGTGATTCATTTTCGTTGACCTCCCAGTTTACGATCATTAATCTAATTTTTGCTAACGCCAGAGATGGTGAAGAATGAAGTAGCAGCATAGGAAAATCCTTTGCCTTCGCCCTGTCCTGTGAACTATTCATGGGTATGTGACTTTTATAGTCGTATCCAGATCTTTGTTAGTTACCCAATCGTTTTTGTTTTATATGGCTTTTCTATTTCGCTCGCACAGAACCGGTATTTCCGTCCTTATTTCTTTGGTTGTAGCTAGGGCCAGGTCATGAGCTAGATAGCTCCTATTGCAGTTTATTTGCAAGATTTAGATTCTGACTGTTTGGCCTGTTTGCTGTCGCGGACTTTCTTATATCGGTTACAGTGTAATCTTTCGCGGTAAGTGTTTAGCGTCTTTTTTCTTTGAAAAGTTGACTTGTCCGAGTTCCCAGCATCTCAAGTACTGTGTTTCTCTCTTGCGTTTCATGATTCTGCAGTTTTCAAACCTACTTTTATCGTGCCTTTTTGAGCCAGTCGGTCGGCATCAGACTCACGAAGTACAATTGTAACATTCTGTCGGTTTCCATAGGCTGGCCCCAATACTCTCACCATATCTGCCTCGGGTCTCAGATCTATTAGTTTGGTCACTGCCTGTTTTATTTCCTCTAATGATGCCAGCTCATCCATGCTTTTAACACGGATAACGCTTTTTCTGATGAGGACGAACGTTGACGCGTCAGACATTTTTTGCTGCAGTTCCTTTCTCAGCATCTTGACCGTTTCCAAACCCTTTCGAACTCTGACTAAGATTTCTCCTTTCCTGATATCCTGATGTCTTTGGTTTTGAGTCCTATCTCGCCGGGATTTATAGCCTGCTTGACTCTTTTCAGGGTTTCTGCATAGCTTTTTCCTTGCATTTACACCAGTGCTGCATCTCGACATACCTGTTTTTTTATGCTGTTGGCTCTATTTTTCTGTCGTTCCTTATTGTCTTTTTTTTGACTCACTTATTCAGCTTCAGAGTTGACTTCCTTCATTTCCTTTCAGACTTTTCTTTTTTCCAGCCCTTTTCTCATGTCCTGCTACTTTTTTCAGAGTGAGAAAAGCTTGTTTTTAATTTGATTTTCGTAAATGGACACACAAGTTTGACCGAGTGATGTAGGATAAAATGTTGAAAAATAAAATTTGTACTTTTAAAAGACCTACAGATTTTTTGAACAAAATTTACAAACAAATGTGACTAAATATGAAAAAGTTTACTTTTCGGTGAAACTATGAGATAACTGCCGTTAGAAGCAGTCGGTAAAAGCACCGTCAGTTCTATTAAAAATCACTGCTAACTTTGGAACTTGATTACTCGTTCAACAAAGCTGCGAAAGATTTTTTAAAATTCTTTCGAAGGATTAAGAACTGTTGCATCTTGGCAAGTTGTAGCAGCGACAGATACATCATAAAGTTTTCTAATTCTTATCTTTAAGCTAGACTTAACTAAAAAGTTTTACGTGAGCCTGCGTCTGAGATAATATTGTGTACTTCTTTTGGCATTCTCCACAAAGAAGGCATTATATTTGTGTAAAATTTACCCCTTCTCCCAGTTTTTATCAAACATCCGGTTTTTGGGACCCCTTAAATCCCAAAAACAGGCTTTTAAGAATGTTCCTGTCTGTCTGTGTGCACGATAACTTTTGAAAAAACTAATCTAGCAAATTGGCCTTTAGTATACTCTTTCAAAATACTAAACTAAAGGTTAAGTTCCTTAGCCAGTTATTTTTAATAAAAATTCCAACAGTCAGCGCATTTTGAATATTTTCGAGACCAGTTTTTTTCAAAATTCAAAAATTCTCTGTACGGATATTCATAGTATTCAGAACAGAGGCAAAATTTATCCTAATGACTTTTTTCATAAAATCACACATTACCAGAGTTATAGCATTTAATACATTCAAAAAAACACACGAAAATTACAATTTTAAGCCAAAAAACGCGCGATTTAAAAACAATGTGAGAGAAGACAAATGTTGCTTTTTGAATGACCAACAAGATTATCATAACAAGTTTTTTAATTTTCTTGACAAAACGAAAATTCTAATTTTGGCAGCATAAAAAATAATGTAAAATACAAAAATTAAATTTTTGCTTTTAAAAATTTCACAGTCTTTCAAAGAATTTTAATTAACTGAAGTTTCGTTAAACTGTTGTTCTTAGGTTCTTGACCATAGACGCTCGCAGAGGCTCCTTTTGTACATTATTAGCAAATAATGCAATAAGGCACCACAACTGCGACGTGAAACATGATGCAATAGAAGATTAAATTGAGAAAGTGTAACAAAAGAAAATTCACAATCACCAAATTACTGCTGTCGATGCTTTGACTTTTCTTTTTAAAAACTATGTGCACAAGTATGTATAATGTACAATGACCGAGAGCGAAGCGCGAGATAAATATATTATCGAGCGTGAAGGATGAGAAGCAACACTCGCGCGCCCAAAGCGCGCTAAAACTTGCGGGCCACGCGGGAACATTTTTTATTTAAAAAATAATATATCTGCAAGAAGGATTTCACAAATTTGGCAGAATTCAGGAAATCAAATGATCTGATTTTTTGACAAAAAAGAGACTAAGAGGAAATTCGTGAACATGAACTAATGGAGTTTGATGGCTTCTATATGAAACTTACACACCGGTAGTCGACTTTTGTTGCAAATAAACAAAAGCTCATAAAAGAAGCAGCGTTTGTTGACTTCCTCTTGCTGCCGATTCCACTATTTTTGACATTCTGTTGTTGTTTAATTTTTAGGAAAACTTTCTTAACTTTTTGATAGGAATCGTCGCTTTAAATTTATTTTTTAAACTCTAATTGAAAAAGTCGAACATTACTATATAACGCCAAAGGACGCGAGATACGTTAAGAGTCTAAAATGAAACTTGTAGAAGATTTTGTTTCATCCGTAAAAAATACTTGGCAAAATTTCTAATTTTAGCATAATAACTCAAGATAGGGAAGATATTTTGAAGAAAGGTAGCTATGAGAAGGCAGCTCAGAAAATAAATAAACAGTTAAAAAAGTCTCTGGGAAATCCTTAGTCAAAAATGTAATTTTGTTTTAAAATCCGTTTTTGTATTTAATCGGTTCTTTCAAATGAAAGTATAGCTACTCGCTTTCTTCTAGAAAACTAAAAATCACTCATTTTTTCAAAAATAGTCTTTTTTTGTTCGTTAAAAATTATTCACTTTGATAGAAAATAAACATTTTTAGTGGTAAATTTAACTTATGTATAAAATTGGTCTTTTTGGCTTTAAAACTTAACATTTTTGATAAGATTGCATTCTTCGTTACCTGAAGAATCTTCTTGGTTAAAAGCTCAGTTCGCTTCAATGAATTCCTCCTTTTTATTTGGACATTATTTTTATTTGTTTTGTTTGCAGATTCATGGTTGAACTCTAATTATTTTAACTAAAACTTTAATAGTTAATCTAATAACTTCTTTTCATTATAAGGTCATTATTATTAATATCAAACATTAATTTTATGGTTTACATATGTGTAAGGTTGTTTTTACACCTAAAAGAAACTTTAAAAACGTTAGGAAATTTGAGCAAAGTTAAAAATTCGGATTTTATAACAACTTTGATGTTGCAAATTGAATTACTCAATATCGCTAAAGTTGGATTTTGAAATATTTCATTATTATCATTTTCTTTTTTAAAGATGACATTAATAATAAACTTACGACATCTAAAGTGTCGGCTTTAAAGTGAAATTAGTCATATCAAAGGATC
This sequence comes from Druon quercuslanigerum, assembly GCA_010014905.2. NCBI lineage: Eukaryota > Metazoa > Arthropoda > Insecta > Hymenoptera > Cynipidae > Druon > Druon quercuslanigerum. The sequence continues at coordinate 6,039 of JAAAKG020097365.1, forward strand.
AAATATAAAAAACTCAGTTCGTTAAACGGATGGCAAGCTCCCTTACTTAAAAGTTTCATAGGAATGCGTAAGATTAAGAATTTTCATTTTTTATTTTGGAAATGTTAAATCTTGTATGTTTGTTTTAATTACAGTTTGTAAGAAATATTTTTTAACGTTGCCGCCAGGAGTTTATAATTACATTTTTTTTTCTCAAAAATAGTACAATTCTCTATCCTGGATTTGAGGTAAATTTTAGTCAAATGTGAGAATTTTCTAATCAAAAGGCCTAAAACAATAGTTTTTGTGTGAGACGTGCTAAAATACGGGAATCAAATTTAGCAACTGCATAAGGGTTTCCTACGAAACCCTAAATAGGAGGTCGCGTATTTTGTGACTGATCTCTTATGAAGCTAATGCATCATGTTCAGGGGTAATCGAACATACGGTTATGTTTGTCGCGCTTCAAGAAAATTGAAATTATTTACTTCAAAGAGCAAATTTTGAAAAAAGTTCCCATGTCTGAAATTTCATGTAGAAAGCTAATTCTCTGTATGCAATCTAGTACCATTCGTCTTGAATTTGTTCTTTTTTACCAGCTTATGTCTATGTTGACTTGCCACTGCTTTGTAGAAGGATTTTTTTCAAATTATTATATTACTTTATTTCATAGGTAATAATAAAATTGAATATTGCTAAATTGTAACGGTAAGAGAAAAAAGTTATTTAAGCAATTAATGTTAGTTGATTGCACATATCGTGTCCATAAATATTACCAGTCCTGCTTTGGAGTAAGGAAATGACTTGTATTACAGAATATTTCATAAACATAATTCTTTAAGCATAGCTCTAGGGCAAGTTTTACGGAAAATTTTTATATAATAAATTAGGAAGGTTAATGACTCAACTCCTTGAATTTAAATTTTTTCCAGGATAATAGATCTTAGCACACACTTGGTCAGCATTATATTATATTATTTTTAGGATAATTTATTTTATTTTCATATAATTTTGAAAACTGAGGCAAAAAATATTATTAAAAATTGAGGACTGTATCACATATTAAAATATGCAAGCACCTTTACTTAATTTTTCTGGTAGAAAGGGGTATGGTTAAGAATGTTCATTTTTTGTTTTGAAATATAAAGTTTTCTATGCTAGTTTTGAGGTAAATTTGTCCGAAATATTTTTTAACCAACTACATGAGGGTTTCTTTCGAAACCCTAGAAATTATATCCACTTTTGGATTAAAGAAAAAAAACTTAAACTTATGTGTTAAGTTTCGGTTTTTAAGAATATTGATATAAATGTAAATAATAAAAGGAAAATATTGCAAAATGGTAAGTTTGGGCCTGTTGTACAAATACAACTTTTGATTAATATTAGACAATAAAGCTACTTTTACCGATGACAAATACATATTTGAGTTTTGCTTAATATTTTTGGATTAATTTTATAAGGAAATCATCTTTAAAAATTTTTATGTTAATACTCTTAATCTTCCGTTCGCAAACATGTACTTGAAAAAACATTTTCCATTTTATTTGGTGCTATTTCGCTGTATCCATGTTTAATAAAAACTAGTTTATAAACAACACTAAAATTGATGTATTTGAGTTCACAGACTGAAAAACAAAAAAGCCTTGGTCCGTATTCCATTGAACAACTTTAAAGATATTTTACGATAGTCATTGTTATGTATCACCGGGGATCAGCTGAAGGGGGAAAAATTTTAACTATATAAAGCCATATGAAAGACATCTCAAAATGATTTACCGTTCAACATGGTATCGTTAAGAACTGTTACTCTCTTTCTCCTCATGTGCATCATTGCTCTTTCTCAGATGGCCGGTTCTGACGCTGGTGATCCTGGAGAACCACTGAGGCCAAAACCAATCCAACCACCGCCGCCGCCAGAACACTACCGTGGCCCTAGCGCGTGAATGTAAGCAAAAATGTTAAAAATATTTTATTTTTTAAAATAATCACAGTAACTCGCACGGCTTTCACTGATCTAACGTTAGATAAAAACGTTGCCAACAATATTGAGAAGAACAATTATCTGATAAAGCATAAAGTTTAATTATTTTATGACTCCCATATTTCTTATATAGTCAAGAAATATTACCATACAGTTCGTCAATATTCCTGTGTATTCTCAGAGATTCTTGATAGTTTCGATATTCCAGATATTTTACAGTATTTTAAAGTATTCCCAACTAGACCAAAGTAACCTGAAATGTTCCGAAGTATTTCGAAAAGTTCCGAAAGAATCATGCATAATTTTAATTGACTGCCCTGTAGCTAGAAATGCTTCAATGAAAGTCTAAACTAGAAATTTGGAGAATATTCATAAGTTCAAAAATGCAAAATTTAATTACTTGATGTTTCATTCTCAAGAGAGGTTTTTAAATTTTCCAAATCCGTAATGAAATGTAAAAAGGCTTAATAATTAAACATATGATACCCCTTCGAAATTTCTACAAAAATTTCATAAAATATACAAGTGTTTTAACCGTCTTTTGAATATTTCCAAAAATTTAAATTTTTCCACCAAAGCAGTTTTTTCTGTCTGCTTCAGTTACAAGTAAAAAGATACTAAGATTTATGTGCGAACTCGATAGAAGCATTGATTTTCTTAATCGTCAAAAACGCTTTATTTAAATTCCATAATATGCGTTCGATGTTGTTTTTATGCAGAATGTAATTTTTTTTGAACGAACATTTCTTTTTATGTTTTAGAATAAATGACACCTTGGCATGACCTTTCGCAATTTGAATTGATTCAAGCTGCTGAACTGTAACGGGATAACCAGAAAATATACTTACAACTATTATTTCTCACTGTGCTTTTCAAACACATGATTGTTTATTATTTTATTTTCTAATATTAATAAATTTGTAATTTAGCATATCGCAGGGAATACTTTCTTGCTAAAAATAGTCTTAAATTTAAAATACCAACGTTTATTAAAAATAATATCTCAAGCATATGAAATCGTTGATCAGAGCGTATATATTAAAGTTCATACACATTTATGACAATTACATAAATAATTCCAATTGACAAAAATTTAAAATGAGCTAAGCAGTAATGTTCCATTCTTAATAATAAAATATGACCCAATGAAAGCACTTTGGCTCCTCAAACTCGCCGATATATCGACCTTTATATTAAACTGAATATAAAATGTATAACTTTTCATATTGTAATTTAGATTAAATTTCAACTGTTATTTATGCAAATGGCTTAATACACATTTGTATAACATTTTATCCAGATTTTCCTAACAGCGTAATTAAACATATGTTTTCGATATGTTAGTAATAAAACGTGGTGTACCTGTGAGCAATAAATTTCAAAAATACCTATTTGTTTTATTTTTTGTTCATGAAATTTTATTAAAAATCTATTTAAGGTTGGCCAGTTAGCGCAATTAGAACAAAAAGGATACCCATATGTCTATGGTTTGCTCATTGTCACTGTCGACTTTTTTTCTGGTTTTGTCTTCTGTGAAAAAGTTATCTTTCAGTATTACTATCCGAATGAATTGCGGTTTAGCATAGCGATTAAGGACCTCTAAAAAAAAATAAAACTACTTTCGAAATAATAAAATATTCCACTTTGCAGACAAACTAGAGTATATATTAACAAAAATTTCAGGAAGTGGATTTGTGAATCCCAAAAATATCGAGAAATTGGTTTCGGACTATTTGCTTGTGACGCATACTTCTTATATTAACCGAGAAAATTGCTACAAGATATAAAAAAATTCAATTTGTCTGTAAAACTGTAAAAGGTACACTACGGATCAATAATAAGTTATTAATATTAAGTTAAGTTGGACAGGATTGTTTTTAGTTTGATTTTTGTAAGTGGGCGCACAATTTTGACCAGATACTGTAGAATAAAATGTTAAAAACAAATTTTTAATCTTAAAATATCTACATTTATCTGAAAGAAAATTAAAAAAATGCGACCGAAGATAAAAATGTTTAGCTTTCGGTAAAGCTGTGAGAGATAACTGCCGTCAGAAATAGACATTACGAATAACTCGAGTTTTATTAAAAATCACTGCTTTGGATCTTGCTTAGTCGTACAAAAAATAAACGAGATTTTCTTACAATTCTTTGGTAGGAATAGGAAATTCTGCGTCTGACGTACTCAAAAAAATATATTTGTGATCTTTTGAACAGGACATTGAACGTAAGAAGTTTTAAGCAGATACACTAGACCTTACCTTCGTTGCATGAACGTCTTTGAATTCTTATGTTTAAGCTAGAGAATGTTTAAGCGTACCTGCGCCTATGATACGCAAACATTTTATCAATCTGGCTGACTTCAGGAAAGAAAATTAAACAGATTTCACAAGATTTAAAATTGTCTAATATCTTACATTAAGGAAATTATAGGTTAGTGGGTGGAGAATTAGGCAAGGAAGATAAAATATTTTCGTTAGCCTTGATCTAATCTTTACAATAACTTTGAGCATTTCTTAGGTATTTCAACTTGAGTAAGAATATTTTTAATAATTAACATTTTTAAAAACTTTCCTTCCCTTCACCAATGTCTCGTGGGGGACTACGAAAGGCACTCAGAGGAATAATGTATGTCACATACCATTCCGGTATCTCTAATGTCAGGTCTTACCCTACTTCCCCACGAAAGATGTATTCTCGACACCTGGAGTACCAGGTTTAATCATTAGAATAATAAAACCATATTAAAGCCTACCAGGTATCTTAGATTATAGTCCTCAGACCAACTCCCCGAGGAAGATGTATTTTAAATCTGACATTGTCTTATATTCATTACTATTAATTAATTACACAGGCCCACAAATAAAAGTTGTCTGTACTTTGCACCTCACCAATGTATGGTGTATGGTATGTCATTGAGAAAATACAGTATCTTTATATATTTGAAGTTGGTAAGTTAATCTTTGTACTCAAAATTACTTTGCAGCGTCACAAGTTTTGCCCCAGCTTAGGGAAAACCGTGAAAAAATAACACAAGCTGCTTATTTTACGGAAATTGCGGTTCTGTGAAATAAAATTTGATGATACATATCCATACATATACATAGACATATAATATTAATTTAAATTAATATATGTGAGCATGCAAACGCTTACTACACGGTATGCAATGCAGCATACGTGAAACAACATCAAGAGTGAACTATTTATGTTATTTGTATACAAAACAAAAATAAATCCAAACATTGCATGTTATTTTTGCTGTCAAACAAGAAAAAAAACAAGCAATAGTCAAAATTGATTTATCAACTGTTTTTCTAAGCTAAGCAAAAACTGAAAAACTTTGGAGTAATTTAAAATTCAAATTTTGACTCATAGACTCGAAAATCTAGAAAAAGATCACATTTCAGGAACATAAACTTGCATGATATCTTAAGTTTGTTTCAAGTTTTACTATTTTTTCTAGGCTAGGAAAAAATAAGGGCAATATAGAGTGCAATTCACTGTACTTTTTAAGAACATGATCGTTTATTATTTAGTGTCAACTAGTAAGGGGTCGTGCACATAATACGTGACACATTTTTCTTTTGCTTATATCGTTATATCCCTTTATTATATCATGTGTATTACACATATACCATATTATAATTTTTATAACCGTAAAAAATATCTACACGTTTCTTTTTCCTTTAAGAAACATTACTAAACCTATAACAAAATGAAAGGAACTTATGGCATTGTTGTCGCTGTCGTTTTGTTTGTTATTGTATGTGAAGACGATAAGGGTCTCATTTCAAAGAGGAGATTTTAGACTTTATTGCAGAAGAGTTTCATTTTTTTCATTAACAGTTTTAATCTGATATTTATGAAAAAATTAACATTTTGATAGGATAGTTTACAATAAATTGTTAGAAAACAAAATTCGTTAATCTTAAAAAGATCAGAAATTTTTATTGAAACTATTCCTTAACAAAAAATAAAATTTTTGATAAAATAAAATTCATGAGGCTTCCTTTTTTGGTGACCTCCTAGGAATATACTTTGGACCTTCTTAAGAGAATATAGGTCGTGAGAAGTTTAGAAACAATGCAAGAATTTCTAGAATTTTTTACCTCAACTTCACCTTGCGACGTAACCTTGGAACGTTGTAGCGAAGATAAGAACTCCATACCACACAGTCTTTGAAGTCTTATCTTCAATTGAGGCCAAAAAACTTTACAACATTTTTGTGTTTCAGATGATTTTTTGTCATTATTTGAAATTTACAATACAATTTTGTTACTGCAAATTTAAAAATAGAACAATAACTAAATATAAAGAAATAATTATTTGCCAATATAAAAAAATCATTTACAACTAAAATTTTCTGTATACTAGAACGTAATTCAACTTTCAGAAACAATTTTTTCAGAAATTTAGAAAATTTGTAATATTTATAATAATAAATAAATAATTCATTGCTGTACTGGTTTTATAAATATAATTTTCGGAAGATTCTTAAAAAAATTCTAAAATACTTATGAAAATTTCAGATATGTCAACTCAAAATTTCATAAAATAAAGTTTATCGTCGGCCAAATAGTTAAATACCCATTTAAAAAAGTGGAATTCTAAATGAAAAATCAAATAGTTGATATTTCAATGCAACAGGATGTTTATTTTTAATCGGAAACAGTTAAGTTCGTCCTAAAAATATAAATTTTGGAAGAAAATAATTGAATTCTTAAAGAAAAAAGTTAAAGTTTTAACAAATTGTATTGCGAAATTAAACAGATTAAATATTTTGCAAAATAAAAACATTTTCTATAAAGCAGGTGAAATTATTAGTCCGCAAGAACTGTATTTTTTAACAAAATCCATCAAATATTTTTCAAAAGAGAAACATTTTATATAAAATAGCTTCATTTTTTAACAAGAAAAGATGAATTAGTTATATACTAAGTTTTTTTAAATTCATATATTGTTGCTGGAAAGTCAAACAAAATCTTTCATGAATAAAAACTAGTTTTTCTGAAGTAATGCCTTTTTGATATGAAAATTTATCTTTTCTAGTAGAAGTATTGTAACTCATCTAAATAAATATGCAACTGTTATGTAGAAAATTCAACTATTGCCGAGAAAATTCACTTTTTATGTAAAATTTGGATTTTTCTGATGAAAAGTCCACTAAAATCTTTTTGAAAGAAAACAACGCTTTTTTAGAAAAAGTATCTTTTTATTTGAAAATGCACCTATTTCAGTAGAATTTTTATTTTACTTGGACAAAAATGCAACTATTTAAATTAACTTATTGTTTACAATTTTTATTTTGATGACATCTTTCTTGTATGTTAACAGAACTATTTGTTTAAAAATTCAACAATTTTTTAGAAAAGCCATACTTATTGATTGAATGTTCTCCCGTTTTGTTAAAAACTGAAAAATTTCGTAGAAAATTTACTTTTTGTTTAAAATGTATAGTTTCTCGTTCAAAAATGAACTGCAATCTTTTCTGGATGAAACTGCAAATTTTAATAAAACTCTTGTATTTGTTTTAGTACAAATTTCATCTTCCTATTTAGCAGAAAATTTAACTATTTTGTCAAGAATTCATCCTTTTTGGTTGAAAAAATTGTCTTTTTAGATTGGAAATTTAATTATTTTTGTGGAAACATAATTTTTGTTGAAAATTCATACTTCGATCTTAAAAAATTAACTGAAATCTTCCTTAATATAAAACTTAAATATTTTTATTTAAAAATGTATATTTTGATTTGAAAATTGATCTTATCTAGTAGAATTTTTTAAATTAAAATCGCCACTTTTTGCTTAGAAATGATTCTTCTTTGCTCGAGCATTCAACTATTTTGTTTAGAAGATTTGGTTGATGAGTTTCTTTATGAATCATGTTAAAAGTTTAATTATTTTGTTCAAAGTTATTTTTTTTATTTGAAATTTAACAACTGGGATAAATTTTAAACTACTAAAGTCAACTGAAAATGTACCTTCTCCATCTTTTTTAAGTTTTATCTTTTTTTAGTTCTTTTTTGTTAAGTAAAAATGCATCACTTTTGTGGAAAATTAATTTTTGTTGAAAATTCATATTTTTTTTTTTGAAAATTCAATTTTTTCAGCGAAAAATCGTTTTTTGGCATTTAGGTTTAACAATTTAGATAAATTTTTCTATTTTTTTTAGGGAAAAATCTTTATTTGTTGGAAATTCATATTATCAAACTGTGCGCATCCTGGACTGAGCTTACAAAAACTCTTTATCCATCCTAGAAACTGACTGTAGAAGGATTTTTTGATCAAATTATTATTACTTTATTTTATAAATAATTTAAAAATCTAATACGGTACCTTTACTGAAGTAAGAAAAATAAGCGCACTTTTTCTGTAAAATTGCACTTTATTTTACCGCATACGCACGTGCGTAGGGCGAAATTTTATGTCCAAAATCCATTTCATAATTAAATGTAATTTTAAAATGTATTCTTCTCATTATTTTCTTTGGGTGTCGATCGTACGCAGTTAAAAAATATGATCGAAATTTGATATACAGGTGAATAAAGTCATTTGCATATAACGTAAATTAGATTCAAATACCATCATGTTTTAAAATTAATATGCGTGTATAGCACAGTCAGTAAAACAGAATGCGTGAAAAAATCAAATCATGCCTAATATTAAAAAATAAAGTTATAACCCTTAATTCGTCTACTAAATTTTTACATACAATTCAAGTGCAACGCAAGGGTTAAAGTTTGATGAAATTCGCTGTGAATGTTATAATTTTAACGTGAGTACAGGTACTTGGGGGATAGGTTTTTTTTTATTAATTGCTCAATTAAATTTTTCCATTGAGAACCCAGTGTAAGTTGTATTTATCTAGGAAAAATATTATTTCTTAATATTTATAATTGAAAAATACTGCCAAAATTGTTTTTAATTTGTGTAAAGTGCAAAGATCTCACTTCACTAATAAATAATCAATATACGGTAAGTGAAATTTAATATAATGATAATTAAAAATAAAGTAAAAAATAAATAAAAATTTATATCAAATGTATATAAAAATTGAAAGCATTTTCAATAGGGCAGTAATAAAATAAAGTGTTATTTTACTGCTGCTCCGCGAGCTGGATACATTGATTAACTAATCACTAATTGCTTCTATAAAAACGTATAATTTCTGGAATTAGTTTAAAATATTATTCATAATCCTTTGAAAAATATAGTTTAATGTTTCTCATATTGTGAAATATTTAGTTAATTATTAGAAGATTTATTTTTTTGAAATTTCAAATTAAATAAAGATTTAAATTTAGTTTTTGAAAATTAGTAACATAAATTGATTTTGTTCGACAGTTATACAATTGAATATTGGCTATAATTTGCATAATAACATTTTATTTATATTAAACTACCCCTATTTCAATTAAATAATTTTTCAAACGATTCCGACTTTGTAAAATCTGTATTCAATTTTTGAATTTATATCTAAATTTGCTTTAATTTTTGCTAAAACTAGTATGCAGGTTGACTGATAAATCCAATTTTTAGAAATGAAAGTGAAAAGCTGATGTTTTATACAATTTTAAGTTACATAAATGTTGAATTGTAATTTCTTTTAATTCAGTAACATAAATTGATTATTTAATTCAAGTTTATGTAATTGGATATTGGCCATAATTTGTATAATAAAAGTTTGTGTATGTTTAAAATACCTCCTTTCCAATTACATTATTTTTGTAAAGTTTTTCGATTTGAAATTAGCATCTCAAATCTGCTTTGAAATTATGTGCAAATATATTTTAGTTTTTCCTAGAATAGTTAAAAATTGTATAAATAACTCAAACTTTCAGAAAAATGTTGCATAACACTTTTTTGAATGATTCACTGTAAATATTTCTTTAATGCTTTTTATGTTATGACCTGATTAATTAATTGTTTGCTGGTTAGTTTTTTGCAGTATTGAATAACTTAAGGATTGATATTTAAATTTTTCAGAAATAAAGAAAAAATAAATAATTATTCGAAAATTGTTTTAATGATTAAAATCAACACAAAAGTTGGCGCGCGCCTGCGCGCGCACATGTTGTTCCACTGTTGCTATTATAAAACTGCTAGCCACTCATCCGGCGAAATCAAACCACACATACGCGTGCACACGCACCGCGCGTTTGGACGAGAGTGTGGGCGGGCCACGTAAAGACGAACCTGCTTCCTAGTTCCCAGATTTGTCGGGCAAGCTCGTGAGTGCTCCGTGAAACTTTTCCCAATAACTCATAATATTTTTATAATCATTTACGAAAAAAGTGATGAACGGTTTTAGACTTGTCGTATCGAGTTCGTCAATTCTTTCTCAAAAGTCACAAATTATTTAAGAAAATACATAAATGTTCATTGAATTTTTCTCATAGCCGAGAAAATTTGTTTACGCTTGTCAAAATACGGGTTTTTGGACGCACTTTTTTTTACCATCGGCTTTTGAGACTATCGGAAACCAGCTGAAAGTCTTCAAAAATCTGCAAAAATTCACAGCTCCTTAAGGTGTCTAGAATGCAAGACAGTTTTCAACATTTCGAAATATCAAATTGTTTGCTAATTACAGACCGTTTACCGCAAAATCTTATCTTGGACAGAAATAATGATAGGAAGTTGGTTTATGGCTTTTGTACGTATACATTTTTTCACTGATATTCCAGATGTTCTGAAACATTCTGACGCATTCCAATGTATGCTCAAATATTTAAAAGTATTCTCACATGCTATAAGGCATTTTTTGGAAGTTCTGGCAATTTAAACACAATTTTATTTATTTCATTTTTATTTATTTTCTCGTGGCTCGTAATATTATGAGAAAGTTTAAATTAGAAATTTTTTTATTTCTAGTAAGTTTTAAAATGGCAGATTTAACAGAGTATATTATATTATATATAGTAAATTAACAGAGTCCACATTAAAGATTTGTACAAAAATTACCCAAACAATTATATATATTTTGAATGATTTTTTGAGTATTTACATAAACTTTAATTTTTCACCAAATTGTTTATTTTCTGGCTGTTTAAAGTACGCGTAAAAAGTTACTTGGACACACATTGACTATATGCACGTAGGCGGAGCCAAGCAAGTAATTGCAGGCAGCGCTCGCAGTGGCGAAACTTGTAAATAAATTCATGCAGCCAACTTCATTTTCCACGTGGTTTATCATAGGTCGAGTGCCAAGAGTTGTCGAAAAAACAACAATTAAAGATAAAAATGGCCCCAAAACGAACAAGTGGGTCTCTGTGTTGCGTGGTCGGTTGTGTGAACACTCATTCGAATTCACCGGGAACTCATTTTTATTAATTTCCGAAGAGGTTTTACCAAAACGACCAGAGGATAAAGTGAATTGCAGCTGTCGAACGTGTCAAGTAAGTAAATGCAGAGAAGTTTATAAATTTTTTTATGTTTGTCACAGGCATAATTTGTGACCAATTTTTCTCTAATTTCAGTCCTGATGGATCACCTTGGCAACCATCGTCATCGTCTTTTTTATGCAGTAGACATTTTATTGACAATAAAAAGTCCATGCACCCTCAGAGCCCCAGTTACGTGCCATCTATTTTCCCCGGTCAATATAAACGACCCCAACGGTCAAAAGCTTTCAAGAAATTTTACATAGATTTCAAATATTTCAAGGATTTAAAAGATTTCGAGAATTCCAAATATTTCATAGAAATTTTAGAGGATTTTAAAATATTTCTCAATGATTAAACAAAAATTTCATTATTTTACAAAGATTTTAAATACTTTAGGAGATTTCAACGGATTCACCAATAGTTCACAGAATTTATAAGGAGTTAAAAAGATTTCAATAATTCCGAAAAAATTATTTTAAAAGCAAAGATTACAAAAATATTTCACAAATATTTCAAAGATTTTATAATAATTTCAAAAGATTTCTAAAAATGTAACTAAGATTTCAAAAGATATCCTTCCGAGCGGTTTCTTTCCAAACGTTTCTAACCTATCATCCTAACCTCAAAATTTACGCATGCCTCCATCTCTGTTTAGAATAAATTTGATAAATTTCCTGTACTTTTCAAGGATTTTCTGTTTAACATAATATTGAGAATTGCTCTAATTATTCTTGTAGATTTAATAGAATCATCGAAAAGAGAAAGCGCGAGAAAGCAAGCCAAGTCGAAGAATCAGAAGACTCTAAATTCTCGAGCATTGAACCATTCGGCACATTCACATTGCTCCGTAGTTTTCAAACAAAGGTCGATCACCTCATCTTCAGACATGACGATTAACTTATTATAAAATTCTTTGCATTGCACGCTCATGAATTCAGAGTTGTTACTATGAATAATTTCGAAGCTTGGGATATTAACCAATTGCAGGATGCAAGCTTCGGAGTTCTCATTTTCAAGTGACTGCACGCACATGTCTATCAAACTTTCCAAAACCAATCAACAATCCCGCTCGTCAGCAGTGCGATTTTCTTCAATCAAAATGTCACGCAAAGGGCACGCAATGCCAGAAAAATCGTCAATTTTTAAAAGAGCAGGAGAAACAATTGGAGGTGATCGTTTTTTTGGAAATAGATCAGATAATCTCGACCCCTTGGAATATATTTCCTTCGCGAAATGAGAAGCTGAAGGTGCCCCCCATTCTTGCTCCAAACTTGTCTTTGTCGCACTCCGATTGCTCTTGATGTAATGAATTGTAGCTGCGATGTGCTTGCAGCTTTTAGCGGCACCGACGCAGCAAGTGCACTGAGCGTCGACAACTCTTCGTTTTCAATAAACCTGATAAATAATAATGATAGATTAGTATGTGCAAAAGCTACAAATTTTAAACAAAATAGTTACATTTTTTACGCAATTGATGAATTTTTAACCTAAAAAGATAAATTTTCAACCAAATGGTCAAATTTACAAACAACAAAGATTAAACCTCAAGATCATTTTTCAGAAGATATTTCAATTAAAAAAAGATTAATTTTTAATAAAGAAAAAAAAAAGTATTTTCTGTCCAAATAGATAAATCAGTCAAATTTATCGATCAAAAAATATGACTTTTCAACTAAATACTTGAATTTTAAACCAATAAAGTTTTCAACAAAGATGATTTTTTTTAAACGGTTGAATTTTCAACCGGACAATATGAATTTTTAGCAAAGAAGGTAATTTTCAACCAAACAATTGCGTTTTTACTAAAAAAGGAGACTTCAACCATTAACATTATTTTCGTACCAAAGAAGACGAAGTTTCTACTTAAAAAGTGTCCATTTTCAAACGAAAATATAAAACAATCAAAATATCAAACAGAGAAGATAAATTCTCACTGAATAATTGAATTCAACTAAAAAAATTAAAAAATACAAACACAGCCAGAATTTGATTCTTGTGATACTTTTAATATAGAGTCTTTTTAACATTAAATGTAATAATAAAAATGATCAGTCGAAAATGCGAAATAAATAAATAATTGATTACCCTACTTCACGTAGTTGTACGTACATCAAGTTCCACCTCATACGCTGGTAAATTTATTGAAGTTTGTCTGATAACACGGCTGTATATTTTAGACATCCCATTAGATTTTAATTCTTGCACTTTTATCACGTTTGTTTCTGCCAATTGTTCCGCCTTTTGGATAATCGCTTGTGTAAAATTTATAAAATGAGTGATCGACTCGAAACCGGTGCGTAAACAAACATCCATCTGTAAAATTCTAATTTTTTAGAACTTGTCCTTTCTTTATTCCAGAATGATTTAACTAATTTACGAAACGAAGGCTACTTACCTTCTTTTCTGTTATTTCGATTTTTGGTCAAATATTAATAACATTCTTCTAATTATACTTTATTACTTAGCACTTTTACTACTAATTGCACACTGACAAGTTCGTTCACGCATGAAATTATTTCCAAATAGCGCTACTCCGGCGCTAGCTGTACACGTGCACATAGTCAATACCAGGGGTGTTAGTTGAATTTTGCCGGTTTTACTCATAGATGTCGGTAGAGATACGTGTAGATTTCTATGATTTAGAATCTATGTCATATTTTTCTATGGACAATAACCTTCGAAAATACGCAATTCCATTCTGCCAAAATAAAAGCATCATCGTTGTTTACCTCAGTGAATATGTCGAGTTTCGTTCAAAAGAAAAAAGCAGTTAAAGCTCATCGATTGCTGCTAGAAACTTATGGTGAACATGCTATAATGATTAGATTATGTGAGACATGGTTTCGTTAATTTAAAAATGGAGATTTCGATTGAACAGACAATGAACATCCTGGGGCAGCGAAAAAGTTCGAAGACGAGGAATTGCAAGAGTTATTGGATGAAGACCCTACCCAATCGCAACAACAATTGTCTTTTCCAAAGCCTTGGTTAAAATTCAACTATCTTTCTTTTAATTCGTTTTTAACGTTTAAATTGTTGTTTTTTCAATTTAAAGTATAACTATTCGATTTTTCTCTGAAATTAATCTATTTTGTATTAAAATCCACTTATTTTTAAAAACTTGTAATTTTTGGGTCAAAAATTCAGTTGGTTAGGTGGCAATGGAATAGTTTTGTTTCAACATTAACTTGTATGTCAGACATACGTCTTTTTCGTTCGAAAACTTTATATTTTTTATGAAGTTTATCTTCTTTATTAAGTGCAACATTTTTCGAGGTTGAAAACTCAATTCTTTTTTATTAAATTCGTCTTTTTTGTTTGGAAATTATTTTGTTTTGCCTAAGGATTCTAATAATGTTTTATGAACTTGTATTTAAAAAATTAAATTTAATGGTTTTTTCTTAAAATTTAAAATTACAAAGTTTAGTTGAGAATTGAATTTTTTTATTGAAGATTTATCATTTTGATGCGAATTTGGAATATTTTGATACATTCCTTTTTCTTTTTTGAAAATAAATTAGTTAAACTAAACATTTAATTAATAACTTATTTATTTTAGTTAATTATAATGCTATATATATATATATATATATATATATATAACCCTATAATTTTGTTACTCTCTGAGGTTTGAATTTGTTTCTATAACTAAGAGAAACTTTCTAAATGGTCAGGAAAAAGTCAGGTATGGCAGGAAACTAAAAAATTCGGATTTAATAGCAACTTTGATATTGCCAATCTATCAGTTAATACCGCTTTGAAAATATGTACAATATCTAATATGTCGATTTTAAAGTAAGATTTGGCATATGATAAGTTCAAAAAATTAAAAACGAAAAATGTGGTTAAAAATTTTATTTTTTATTCATGTGCTAAGTTTCGGGGATAAAATTCCGAAATAGGTGTATTTCCGATTTTTTTTGGGCTCCGTATACTTATGTATTTTGATGCGATGATTACTAATATGATAACAAACATTGGCGCAAATTCGATTTTCTTCGTAAAATCATTGAGCAATCATAAAAGTCATGGTTGTATCCGTTTATCTCAGCTAATATGAAAAATTTCAAAAAACGTTTTGGACAAAAGTTCTATATTGCTTTAAAATACACATTTTTTGTTGCAAGAATTTTTTTCACGGGTGATTTTTGTCAAAAAAATTAGAGATACATTGATTTTTGGCTGCTTCTGTGATCAGTTGTTCGCACGTGTTTTCTGAAAGGTTCCCTTTTCCAAATCGTCCAGGATGCTTTTAAAAATCAACCCTCTTCTTGGAAATAATAGAGGACAAAAAAGGAATTATAAGAGAGCTAAATAAACCACTCCAGTCATGAAACTCATTCAAATATATTTAAATTTCATCTATTTTCCTCAATATTTTTTTTAAACAATTACTCAACTCCTTTATTGTGATCATTGTAAATATTTCTGTTTAAAATATAATAATGTCAGAAAAAAAATCATATAGAATATTTCAGACAACCCAATACACGCGGCTAATGCTGTAGTTTGGAGTTCGTTTTTTACCGTTGTTATACTTAAACTAGAAGTCATGTTTTGTTCATTCAAACGACACACTCTTCCCACAACATTACTCCGACATTGGTCGTTGATCAATCTTCCCAGGAATCCCCCCAGGTAGACAGTAACGATGCGAGAGGCTAGTATTATGAGTAAATGCTAAAGAACAACATATTATATATTGTTTTGGGAAATATAAAAGGGTACTTCACAATTTTCTAAAATCTGTACACAAAAGCCTTTGTTTCTAATGATTTAATTTTAATATCAATGCTTCCATAATGCTTAAACATGTTTTCCGTATCCAAAAAAAATACATTTAACTATCGTTTAAAGTATTGGAAATAAATTAATTTTGAAAAAATATACTCGATACATTTTGAATTTGACTTTATGTTTTCACATATCGCTGACTTTATAGACTAGTTCACGTTTAATTACTGACCCAAAACAATGTTAATCTCGGAACATAGTGATACTTGAGCAAGAAAAACAATGAATTGTGAAAAATTAAAAGAGGAATGCAGAATGTGAAATTTTATAAAATTATTTAGGTCCTCCGTTCAAAAATTTTATGACAAATCAAGAAGTAACTTCTCTGTTAGATCATGGGTTTTCCGGTCCAGAGGCCACTTTTAATTTGCATACAATTTTTTAATCATAAAAAATGTATAAGTTATCAATTTTTAAATAAAAATATGTTCCAGATTAAAATACTGCATATTATTATTTTTAAACAATAAATTTTAAAAGATTATACAATTATATAAAGTCCTTTTCAATGCTTGTATGCATGATTTTAATTGAAAGTTGTTTAGCATTAAAAGATTCCAGATTTAAATAATTTCTTGTTGGATGTTTTAAGATGAAAGCTGACTGAAAAGTAAGATTTAAGATTATTGAATTGTCAGTTAATTTAATGAATAAAATATCCCACGACATTGATATATTCAGTTAATCTCTCAGAGAATTCAGTTCATCAATGAAAGCGTTCTATTACATGAATTCGGGTAGTATGTGATATCTAATTGTAATTTTTACCTATTTAATTTATTATGACTTCACTCCTGATATTGCGATAGGTGGCTTATTTCACCACGTGTCGAATGGCGGTTTTAGTTCTTTAAGAGACATGTAAGTATATCTCCACGTGGATGTCGTTATACCTATATATTAATCGAAGAAAAGTTGGGCGCCAGTCGGATCTTTCAATGTAAAAAGAAGTAATTTTGAATAATCTAAGGTTAGCCGGGCTAATATTGAAAGACCAAAGTTTAGCATTTTTGTACCTGAAAATCTGCGGGGAAGGGATGGGGGAATGATAAGGAAGAATCTACAGGAGCAAGTGAACTCAGGGATGTTTCTTGAAAATCCCAACAGCCATAATTTATGTAAAAAAGGAAAACAGCCGGAATTTATTTTAACGACAAATAATGCGTTCCTTAAATTCCATCAGAAGCTCGGAAATTTTAACACGCTCTACGGAAAGAGAGAGCAATTAATGCTGCAACCACGTGGTCAGCGGTACCTTATCCCGAGATTGCGGACAAACGTTAAACAGTCCCACGCACTCACTCGACTAACATATAAGCCCTACAAAGAAAAAGAAAAAAATATTAAATATTATCCACAAGCGAGCACTGCAAGGAAGCGGAGGGGCCGAACGAGGCAATGGGATCAGTCTGTGCAGGCCGAAAATCAAAATTCGTCATTGCGTCGCCCGCCGAGTGCAAGGAAAAATTACCTTTAGCATCCTGTATTTGTTTCAGATTTTCGAAGTTTTTCCGAATCAAATAAATTCAATCAAAAAGAAATCGGTCTATGGAGTAGTCCTGCACGTTAAACTCAACATGTATTTAAACAAATCAATGAAATCTAACAACGTCAAAGCTTCTTGTCAAGTTGCTAGTCCGGGACCAAAAACAAAAGGGACAAGTTTTGTGCAACACACCAAGACCATCAACTCGAAGGGTGCTCGGATCTGGACTCGTTTACAAAAACTAAGGACCCTATAAGGAAGGACGCGTCAACAAGGCTGCTTATTACCTATTGTCTGCCGACAATCAGTCGTCACTTCCACTCTACAGTGCGAACATAGTAATTCGGACACATACATTTTGATTATACACGATGTAGTATACAGATGTGAACAGTCTGCTGTGGTCAGCTGTTTATTGTTATTAAGTTTCTAGTGCAGAAGAGCTTATATTTTTGGATGAGCTAAATTCGAATCCGTGGTTAAAATTCTAATATTTTGATTCAAAATTATATATGGCGGTTTTAGCATACAAAAATAGTGAAAAATGTTTGATTTTTTTATTTGTATAATTTGTTTTCAGACATAAAACGCGTTAATATCTTACAATTTCTTTAACTATCGGTGCACTAAATTCTTAAACTTTAACAGAAAATTTTAATACACGTGATTTTTCTTCCGAAACGGTGGACAAAATGGAAAAATGTGTCAAAAACTGTTTTTTCCCATCATCGTTTTTTTTCTCAAAAACTTCAAAGTTGAAAATAAAGTTCTATAGATAAAAAATGTCTTGAAATTAACCATAGCACACTATGAAATTTGCAAAAAAAATTTGTAAAAAATCTGAAAAAATTCAAGAATGTTCTTTGACTAATTCTAAGATATTTTTATTCATGGAAAATTTGTACCATAGCCTATAGTTTTGTACAAAACACTGATCTGGTCAGTAACATTTTGCGTAATGCCAACGCAAATGTAGTACCATGTAAAAATGTCAAGAAAACCTTTTAATTTCAGAATAACACATTCAAATAAATTTTGCGTTAAACAAACATCTATAATTATGTTACATGATCCGTACGTAATTTAATCGGTTCGACCAAATATCAGTGATATTTTTTCGTAATGTAACCGTTGCAAACTTTTGTATATTTATTTTACAACATAGTATACATCAATGAAAGAATAAATATTCACAATGACAAATAAACCTCTACGTTCTTGAAAATAATTTAATAAAAATAACTATATTAAAACATACATAAAATACTCATTATCAGGTAATTTTCACTTATCGTAATCATTTTTCAACGTATTCCATTAACGCTTCGTATTTCACGTTGTTTAAATCGTGCGCGCCCGGATATTACGTTTTTGCCGGGAGAACTGTCATAGCGAAGAGGTCGGGGTGGGGGAACATTGACGCGTCCTTCCTTATAGGGTCCTTAACAAAAACCAAGTCGGCGCGTAACTAAAGAAGAAACTAAGAACTTAAATATACTTTGACTACGGTGTAACTAATATCCATAACAATATTCGCAAAATTTAAATGGTTATTGTGTAAATATTATCGAGGCCGCCATATTTTATGCTAAATCCTAAAACTTACATCGATATAGCAATTTTCCAAACTTCAAACCAACGTGCGACTGGCAGAGGGACAGAGAACTAAATAATCATTAATTAAGTTATGAACTATTTCCATATACAAATCACGTAACTAAATAGTCGATGTAAGTAATCTGTAGCGTAGCCGCACTAAATTTAGATCCCGAGCTTCGTGAAATCTTTAACGAAAGAGGTTTCATGAATCTCTGAAAGTTTCCGACTTCAGTTGCGAGCGGAAAAATTTAAATTTCACAATGTGAACGGAATATCCTGTAACGTAAAATAACTAATATTTCCGTGTATAACACTTACTTAGCGTATTATATTCCAGCGTTGGGACATAATTCGCGTTACTTCTTGAAACTTTATCGATGTGAAAGTTTCACGAGGCTTGGTAATTTTTCCGAGATTCAACTTCGAGCAGAAATGTTCGAATAGCATCAAAAGTAAACATCGAAATAGACTTGAATAATCGCGTGAAAAGGTTCCTAGCTAATTAAATTATGACGTAAAAGCATAAATATAAGTCTGACGCATGTTGCGTTACTCTAACGTGATACTTAGCCCAAATTTGACCTGCCGTGGACTGCCATGAAAGGCTTCATGGAGACTGCTTATCCCCTAGTTTGACAATATACGTAAGTTACCGAGTTTTACAGTTTACTAATTTTAGTTACTAGTTGGTCGCTCGTTGCAGTGTCGAAACTCGAAGTTTAAGTCCAGTTAATAGTCCATTTAATGACTGTTGATGCCACTCTTGCCGAATTTCTGATCGTTTGTTGCATGGTCCCCTAGTTATGTTATTTACCGAGACAATATGGCGTTGCTCGGGGTTTAAGTGGCATCGACTAGGTCGAGTTCATAAGATTAGGGTTGCATGATCGACCGTGACTGTGGTGTTGCGTCTTTCTAACATGACATTCGTAGGGTGCTAAAGATGATGACGCCCTGCTGTAGTCTTGCTGGCCCAACGTTGACTTCGAGCATAGTCAGTATCTCAACAACGAAGTAGAGAGAGAATTGCGAGTCGACGACCGAATGAAGAATCCATAGCTCAGGTGTTTGAGGCCCGCCATCTCGTGTTGGGCTCGGAAACCAAAAGCACAGAATGTCAAAGATAGGGGTAGCAGTAGTTTTGAGGCCAGCCATCAAGTGTTCGGATCGAAAACCATAGGCGTAGGATGTAAGGAGCATGGTTGGTGTGAGTCTTTTACCCTAGGCACTGGTAAATTCTGCAATATATTAGAAGTGACGACTCATCCCTTGCTTTCGTAGAGTTGTTATTATCCTCCGAGATTTGGCAGATGGAGATTCGTTCAACAAAAAATGAAGCACCTGCAGGGAAATTAATGGTAAAGTAAAAAAACTTTTGATGAATGCTCCTGGCCGAGTTGACTTGCACTTCTGGTAACTGCAGTTCCTGTCGGTTGGTCGTTTAAATAATTAGTATAAACCTGAAGTGACAGAAAAGTTAAAATTTACCCTGTCATAATATATATTATAATATTTAGAACATCCTCTTGTATTTTTCTTTTTAATTAAGTTTTATTTGCATATATCTATGTAACAAAATTTTTAAAAGGCGCAAACCATAAATAAACTGAACTGAATTAAGCTAAACTTAAAAGAAGAAGTTCAGAAAACTTTTATAATATTTAAATTATTTTGGCTTTTTTTATTTAATAAACTTAAAAGGTTTAGGAATCGACTGGCTTAAAAGTAAAAAATCGTAATTGTAATAGATTATGAATCTTTAATTATTTTTACTGCAACTAATATTAAAAGTGAAAAATGTTAAAAGCTTCTTCCTAATGCTAATAATTTAAGGTCATGAAAACGTAAAATATAATTATTTTAAAATATTAGTTATCTATTATGTATTGCAATTTTCTTTCAAAGTCTTAAAATTAATTAAAACCAATTTCTAAGTAATCTAGTTATAATATTAATAATCGAAGATATAAAAAACTTTTTATTTGGGAATATTCGCCCTTTCACGTTGATCGTATAGTATTTTAAGTAGATTATTAAATTTAGATTATTAGTGATAAAAGAATATAAATGCAAAATGTTTATAAACTTTAAAGAATTTTATTAGTAAAATGAATTTGAGTTGATCTAAAAAATTAGCTGAATATCAAAATGTATAATTACTATTTAAATAGGAATAAAAATTAAAAAAGGAAAATTTATTTTACATCTGCCCGCAGTAAAATTTAAAGAGACTAATTCACGAAACTACTCCTTGCATTTATTTTAATTTGGAACCAGAACTGAGATCTCTGAAACCCTTGCTTTTAGATCAACGGCCGTTGCTTTAAAAGCACGAATATGAGACCTTAGTTCTTGCGCGAAAGGTAGAATATAGTCGAGGAGCAATCTCGCATAAGTTTTCCATAGTCTTATAAGTGATATGATTGCGTAAGTCTAAAGTTAGAGGTTTTTAAAGTTTGCAATTACTGTCAACATGCACACATTTAAAATTGATAAAGTGCACCAATGTTTTGAATTTTTGAATATTATTGTTTCTCGATATAATTTTATGTCAAAATAAAAAGAGGAAAAAACAAAGTTTTCACTACGAACGGGCAAGCGCAATACAAAATTCAAAAATTTGGAATTGAATTACAATATTTAAAATACAGTTATTTGATAATATTATCGTTTTAAATACTGTGAAAATCATCTTTAAACTTTTTGCTTTTAATACCATTCTTTTCAGATTTGCAAAAACGTAAGTGAAAGAATACTTCCATTTTATTAGTGGTGTGTCGCTGTAGACATGTATTATAAAAAATAGGTTATAAAGCACAATGGAATTATATACTTGAGTTCATAGACTGAATAACGAAAAAAGCCTTGGCCCGCATTTTCATTGGACAACACTGACGACATTTTACGATAGTCATTGTTATGGAGCACCGGGCTACGCTGATTGGGGAAAAATTACGAATCTATGTAGTGCCTTATTGCAGAAAACTAAAAATCACCGAACGTTCAACATGGTATCGCTGAGAACTGTTACTGTCTTCCTCATAGTGTGCTTTATTGAACTTTCTCAGATGGCCGTTTCTGACGCCCATCCTCGGAATGACCAATTGAATCCACCTCCTATTAACCCTTCGACGCCGCCCCCTATTTGGGCCCTGCGCTCAGATGTAAGCAAAAATTTAAATAATCTTTTATTTTCGAATATAATCACATTAATTTTAAGGAAAATATTTCTCCAAAGTTAGATCAAATCGTTGCTAACATTTGACAACTACAATTATGCTACAAAAGATAATTTTTATTCGTCTCGTGACAAAAATGATCTGCCAACGCATAATTTGAGTTCTCAATTGTTTGGAGCGTTTTTATTCATTTTTAAATGAATACTATGTCTGAGACTTACTGTAATAACATTTAGGATATACATAATATACAATATTTTTATATATGAAGAGTGTCTCAGGAGTATTATCGTTCGTTACAATGACGGATAGAAAAGATACAGAATTTTAATCGAAACCTATACATTTCAGAATATTTCAAAATATTCTTACATTCTGTAGGGTATGTTTTGGGAATCTTGACGATTTAAACTTGATTTTACGACTTCACAACAACATGCGCATCATCAATCATCATACATCTTTTTAATTTATTGCCACAAATATAAAATTTTAATACTTTATTCTGGATTCTTGGGAGACGTTTTAAAGCTTTCCAAATCCATAATGGAATTAAAAGAAGCCTCATAAGTAACGCCCGTAGAAGATTTTTACAAAAATTACTCACACATTTATAGATGTTTTAAACCTATTTTTCAGTATTACCAAAAATGTGAAAGTTAATGTGAAAGTAAAATTCTACCCATATTTTATATCTTTGCAGTCAGAAACAAATTCGGAAACAAATTAAAATCTTATTTTTAGATGATTGACCGTCATTTAGTGAATTTTTAAGCTTCTTTTCATTTCTTTGCAAATTTGAAATGTTAAGAAACTTTTCAAAAGAATTAAAAATAAAAACTTAATTGTAATTATTATTTTCAAACATACCACGTTTTAAGCAAAGAAATATTAACACTTTTCGACTCCCGATTGTATATAATTTTTCCGCCTAATAATATTTGTAAAACATATTATAAAAATAAACAAAGTAATTTCTTCAAGGAAGAACTCTTTTTATGTTTCAGATGGAATGACACCTTCGCATGACTTTTCACAGTTTAAATCAATTAAAGCTGTTGAACTTCCACGAGACAACTGAAAAATAAATTAAAAACTATTATTTATCATTGTACTTTCCAAAATCATGATTGTTTATTAAATTATGGTCAACTACTAATATAATTGTTATTTTGCATAGTGTATGAAATACTTTACTGTTAAAAATATATTTATCTCAAATTACCAGCGTATATTAAAATTAATATGACAAGCATATGAAATTACCAATAAGAGCGTACATATTAAATTTGATACATTCATAATAACTGCTTAGATAATTCCATTTTACACGAAATTAAAATGCGACAAACTGTATGTTCGATTCTTAATGATAAAATATAACATTTTCTACTAGTTATCCAAAACTAAAATTGGATTTTGAGTTCATCAATTTAATTACGCAAATAAATAGCAGACCTTAACTTCAATCAACAGTTTCAACATACAGTTTGTATTAAATTTATTTCAGATTTTACTAACAGTATTATTAAGGATGTGTTTGCTATGAATTAATACTAAAAAAGGGTAAACATGTTGTCAATAAATTTTACACAAATACCTATGGTAAAACTTAACTACTGGGACACTTTTGTGGAAAATTAATTTTTTGTTCAAAAGTCATATTTTTTGTTTGAAAATTCAACTTTTCTAGCGAAAAATTGTCTTTCGGCATTTAGGTTCAACAATTTAGATAAATTTTTCTTTCTTCAAGGAAGGAAAAATCTGTATTTGTTGGCAATTCGTCTTTTTGGTTAAATAATTTTTGTTGTTAATTTATCTCTTTTAGGTTAAAAATTCAGCTGTTGAAAACTGAAAACTGTTGTGGTTGAAAATTCAAGTACTTTGTTAAAAAGCCATCCTAACAGTAGAAAAGATACTTCTTTGGTTGAAAAATTTATAAATTAAAACTTTTTAATAAAACTGAAAATTTCGTACAATAAAATGGGGGTTGGGACTCTTGTAGAGTTAAGTATGGCCCCTAAACAGCCAGTTATTGTTTGAAAAAAGTCGTGCTGGTCCTAAACCGAACGCCAATAGGTGATCCGAGATCGACCCCTACGTTTTTGAGCACCCAAGATTTTCTGGTATGTTTTTGATAGTCAAAATATTATGAGGAAGACAATCAACACCGAAAAAAAGAAATCATTTCACTGGACAGATCAACTTCAAATGCGTCAACGTCATTTACTTACTAAGTAATTTACTTAGTAATTTATTTAGTAAGATTGTAATCAATTCATTCATTTAATTGTATTTCCTCAAAAAGGTCTTAAAATTTTCTAAAATAAATTAAAAAATTATTATCAAATAGTAGCATTATGCTAACAGGCTGCCAAATGAATTCAAAATTTTGTCTTTTACCTTGATTCACTGTAAAGAAATAGGGGGTCGTTTATAAACCACGATTTTTTGAGACAAGCAATATGCAGACTTTTATTACGGACTCGGTATTTTAAACAAACGGTGCCCGAAAACCTCGACAAGCGGCTCAAAACTTAAAATAACGTTTTCTTTGCTGATTAGGTGGTCGGTTTCGGACCAGGCTACCCTATCACATTAAACTTGTAAAAAGCTTTACCAAATATGATTCGTAAAACCCGAAAATTGCAAAAACCTCACTTGAAACACATGTATTCCATGTGGAACCACTTAATAGACCAGTCTTCATTCGCACATCAAAGCATCTTTCTGCCATCAGCAATTTCTCTACAAACTCACCACAATTCTTCTTTAACTTTGCCTTTGGAAACTGTATAACACCGAGCTAAAAGTTCCGGGATTATTACAAACTGATCAAGCAGTAAAGCTTTCTCAAGATTTTCTTTAAGAAAATAGTTTTTCTAAAAATATACGTCATACAGTTTTTAAATCTGAAGCTGTGATTCTGCCCGCTCGGAATTTCTACCAGCTTAGAGATTTGCTTTAAAGCATTGTCAATTTTTCTACGTTGTTACGTTCTTCATCACTTACACTTAAATCAATTTGAACCTTTCGCAAATCATCGCGCGAGAAAGTTTCAAAGATTTCGTCGTACAGGTCTGTCAGGATCATAGGTTAGGACCATATCTGTTTGAAAGCATAAAACACAACTTTAAATTTTTTGCCATTTTTTTTTAAACTTGTACTTTGATATTGAAGGTATCTTTTAAGTTTATTGCTTTTCAAATAACTTTTGCGGCTAGGAGAATTCTTGTCTTGCAATCAAATGTTCTACGTATTAAAAAAAAATAAAAACAATTTTAAGAAGTAATCAAAAATACCTGTTGATGAACTTACGAGCAGATGATATAACAAAATGACTAAGATGAGATTTTCTACAATATTAACCTCTCCGAGGACGATGAAGTTTCCCACGACTTTTTTACATGCCAGTTTGTGCACAAAACCGGATTCATAGTATTTAAAAGCTTCTAAGCCTTTATCTGCTAAGATGCATAAAAACTGTTCGGGAAGATTAGGTAGCTGACAATGCCAACAAAGTGAACCGTAGGAAAATCGGTCACTTTACAATTTAAATCAGCACCATTTGAACTGTACGAATCTAAGCCTTCTACTATTTCTATTTTGGCTTTTTATCGGGCCTTTACATCCGCGGATAATCACATGACCTTGTTTATGAACCAGCGTATAGCCATCTTGGATGACGTCACAACGTAAAACACCTAATTTTTCCGAGTTTTAACTTCGAGGGGAAAAGTTCAAATAGCATCAAAGTTTAACATATGATTAGACTTGAATAATCACGTAAAAAGGTTTCTAGCTAATTAAACTATGACCTACAAGCATACATTAAAGCCTGACGCATATTGCGTTTCGCTAACGTGACACTAGTTGAAACTCGACCTGCCCTGTACACGCATGCGCATACGTTCCAGTATACATTCCTACGTCTCGGAACTTGGTCCCATGAAGTATTTCATTAATTCTAAATGTTCCGTAAAAGGCTTCATGGAGACTGCCTCGTTGCAGTGTCGAATCTCGAAGTTTTACTCCAGTAAATAGTCCGTCCAATAACAGTTAAGGCCACCCTTGCAAAATTTTCGATCGCTTCTTGCATAGTCCCTCTAGTGACGTCAATTATCGAGACAATATGGCGTTGCTCGGGGTTTAAGTAGCATAAATTAGGCCGAGTTCGTAAGATCAAGGTTGTATGATCGGCCGTGACTCTATCGTATTGCGTCTTTCTAACATGACATTCGTAGGGTGACAAAGATGGTGACGTCCTGCTGGTGTCTTGCTGGCCCAACGTTGACTTCGACCATAGCCAGTATTGTTACGTCCGGATTTCCGTTGAAGCCGATGTATTCCGCTCGTCTTGAAAGTCAAGAACCGTAAACATTAGGTCAAGGGAATTAAAATTATTTAAATAAATGATTTTATTGACCAATTTTTGAAAACGAAATATTTAGTATATTTTCACTTTTTGTTGAATCAACTTAACAAATCCTTCACAATTCTTTGGTTCAACAACTTATTCCTTGTTCTTAAAAATCACTTAATTCTATACTTCACAATCGTTATTGGCTATTATTTATTACCAACACCGCACGTAAACGCTAGAATAAAATGTCCTCTAATTGTTATTCAGAACAATTGACTCAGATTGTGCAATATTTACTCAAGAGAATTTATTCCGAAGATCCAAACGGTTTCAAAGCCTAAATTTATAATTTAAATGTAATGATGTGGGAAAGGTTCGGCGCTTCAAACGTCGTCATTTCCAACTAATTACATTACATTATAATATATTCAATCCAGTTCTAAACGATGGAGTTGCCATAAAATAATTAGTACTAATTAAATAATTAACTCAATCAATAAATATGTTTCCATTTACTAAATAATTGACTTCTTGAATAAATTTAGATTTTGAATTTATTCCCGCGTAAAGATGGAATCACGTGACTTTAGAAAAGTCGCGTCACGTAACACCTTCCCCCCTATCTTAAAAAGTTGTTTCCCAAATTTTTTATCATAATCTATCCCTTCTAATTTAAGTATTTTCAGTTTCCCTCGATTTGGACTTATCAATTTCGTTTTAGGTCATCTTTGAGCCATCATTGGTATGTTACCAAACGGAAAAGATAACTAATGAAAAATTTCTTAGTGACGTATAGAGCCCACCTACACAATATACTTCCTCATAATCATAAGATTTATTTTTTAAACTATTGTTTAAATTCATAAGCTCTCACACGCCAGAAAATAATTACTACTTTAATAATCACAACTTATTTAAGAATTCACATTTAATTCTGTACGTGTTACGCAGGGTCTTAATTTAACCGCGAAATTTAAATTTGATTAAGTCCTTTCCCAACCTTACAATATAATGCAAAAAATATATCCAAGAGGTAAACGTCAATAATTCAACGTTACATACATATACATGCATATGCACACGCATATGTATACACATAGTATATTAAATTAATCGTTATTATCCCGCCAATATGTGCATATACGTAAATGTCAGCTTCCCCCGGAAATCATGAAATTTCCTCCCGTCACCTTCACATTTAGAACTTTACCCCACACAATTCAGTCGGATTGCAGTGTTTAAGGTTTCCACTCCATCTAATTTGTTTTATTTTATAATAATTAATTAAATAGTTTATCTTTCCAAAATATAAGTAGTGAATCGCTATCTTAATGAACTCATTCAGTCTTCCTTTCGTCTTTCAAAACAACAACCATTATCAAGAGGAACTTTGGCTACATCTAGCGACAACCTAACCTCTACTGTCACTTCCTTTTTTTTAATCAGATAAGTATTAATTTACATAACTTTACATTAGTCATTAAGTTTTTGGATCTATTTCTTTGTTAAAATTTAATTCATCGTTTTTCCAGTTGTTCGTTGAGATTAAAACTGAAACAAAGGAACTCCAATGAAAGTTTAAAGGAAAATCAAGCTCTCAAAAGGAAATTCAACAGGATCAACTTCTAAACACGCAGAGCAATTTTCCGTACAATATATAATGAAAGACAGTAACAGTAACACAAAAAGGAGTTGCCTAGGGTAAGTCTTACAAACATATATATATATATATATATATATATATATATATATATATATATATATATTGACACCAAAATTATTTCAAATTGAAATTCGAATTTCTTGAACCACCATGGACACAACTCTACATTCAATTTTTTTCTTTTTTTTCTTTCACTCAGGGTGTAAATTCAAAACAATAAGTGCATTATATAATCTTTAAAAGTCTTATTTGACCATCAATGTGTTATAGTTTTTTACGAAAATTTCGACTTGAAAATAAATAGCAAAGATAAATGCATAAGTAAATATAAACTAAAAACTTATATTTTATAAATTGAATATGAAAAAAAAAATTAAATAAGTGCGTACAACAATTTAAGTATCAGGTAATAAAACTTCTAATTTCGCCACCAAAATTCAAGCAGAGCGGGGTATATTAATTGGTGATTTACAAAAAAATCTAAAAAAAAAAAACTTTTATAACATTTTACTTACTAAAATTTAATAACTTAAACTATTTGTTAAACTTAAACATTTATCAAGTGATAATTATTTACAAAAGAACAAAGTTCCTAATACTTGAATTACTTTCACTGATTTGATTAGATATTTCGTATTTAATTGATAAAGTAACGAAAATCATAGTAGAACTAAGCTCAAACCTGAGGGCATGAAGCAGCCTTTTCTATAAACAATATTTATTTATCTATTCACTCATACATATACCATTTTAATAATTTAATTTTGCAAAGATTTTCAAAATTTTTAGAAATTTCAATGTTTTAAGCAAGAGTCAACCTCAGGATGAAGAACTTCATCATTCCTCTGCACAATCCTTTATTATTCTATTCTATTCTCACCCACCTTTTAAATTAAAGAAATTTAAAAGAAAAATTTCTTATTTCAAATTCCAAAACTGTGATTATTTATTAATGGGATGTGCCGCTAATTTAAGTCGTCTAAATAAACAATTTTTGATTTATTTGATTCTATTCTAATTTAAGCATTTCGGGCTCCCAATAAATTTTCTATCACGAATGGGCTATCAAACAATGAAGGCAAGTTTTTAAAATGCCTGCTTTCTCGCTTTAGGTCAACAGAAACTCCTACTTTAAAATTTTTACTATTTGCTTTTAAATCATCTTTTTTTTTTTACTTTTCCTTAGCATTTTTAAGCCGTTCACCAGCCTTAGATTGTATATTGTCCAATTTAAAAAAAGTTCACGCAAATGATCAACATACGTTCTTTCAGGAGAACTCTCATCAAAGCTTGCGGGGAAAACTGCCTTTCTACCAAATACCAAGGTGTATGGTGCGAAACCTGTACTCTCATGGACTGCGGCGTTATAAGAAAAAACGCAAATAGGAGCGATTTATCCATCAAAGTGACGTAAATACTCGATCAAAGTATGATGAGTACGCTCGAAAAATTCAAGACTTTGAGGATGGTAAGCAATCGATTAAATTTTCTTGCTTTTGAAGATTTTACAAAAAATTTGGATTACTTTGCTCTTCAACTTTGTTCCTTTGTCTGATTAAATTATTCGAGGACATCCGTATCGTGAAATAAAATTTTTAGCTATTGCTTGAGAAATAGCTGTGAAATATTACATTTTTTAAGGAATTGCTTCAGAATGTTTTGAGAATACACACTGGATTGTCAAAATATACTGATTCCCTCTAGGTGTTACCGGAAGTGGTCCGACCGAGATCCATTTGAATTTTCTCAAATAGCTCTGTAGGCGTATCAGTAATTATCATTGACATTCGCGTACCCTACCTTAGTACTTCATTTCTCATGCAATTTTTACAAGTCCCCAATATTCTTTCTACGTCAGATTTCATATTTATCCAAAAATATTTGTCACTAATGCGCCAATAAGTTTTACTAATTCCCTTATGACCATCTACCACTGACTCATGAAATTCCTTTATTATTGCATCTCATTGATGGATAGGAGGAATAACAATTTTACCAGAGAAAAATACCACATGAAGACCAGAATCTTTAAAATGTTGTAAAAATATTTGCCTAATCGAAGGCCAAGTTATGGAGTATCGGTCTCTTCTAGATAACACCACGACGTCGCCCATTTTTGCCTGTTCTTCATTGAATTTATCTACATCAAATAATTGATTTTAAATTAATTCTTTATTATATTCCGGTTTTAACAAGCCGTCGGAAGAAACGAAATGAGCAATTGGACCCTTGCCCATTGCTACCTTATCTTTTGTGTAAGGAATCCAATTTCGAATTTTTATTGCTGGATCAGATTCAATATGGTTTACTTTAACCATTTTGCCTAAAATGTTCTCTGAGTCAGAAATCACTATTTTACTATTGTCCATATTATCTAGACGAATCCTTGGCCTTCCGTCCCATACATACTCTGAGATAAAGCTCTTCGGTAGTTTTTCGGGCGCATGCTCGTTGACTAGACCAGAATCGGTGTGGAGAGGCTCAGAGGCCGACTTCACGGACCTGACATCGCACCTTCCTATTCCGCATTTATCCCTAACATCTTCTTAATGTATTGAAGGCCAAAGGATCCCAAGCCTCACAGTCTGGAGCTAGTAGTTGTTACTGCGTTTGCGCTCATATCGGGGTCGCTAATTGTCTGACGAACAGTTCAAGTTCTTCAAGACCCGTACGAACATGGTCCATAACTCGTTGAAAAACTTCCAGAGCATTCTTTAATCCAAATGGCATACGAGCGAATTTCGAATGCCCGTAAGGAGTTAAAAAAGTAGTTTTTTCATGAGAATTTAGATCAATTGGAATCTGATGGAATCCAGATGCCAGATCCATTACCGGATAATACATACTACATCCGAGCTGATGTAAAATATCGGTAATATTGAGGAGTGGATAGGCATCGGAGATCGTTTTCTCGTTTAGGGAACGATAATCGATGACAATCTCCCATTTTTTATTACTCGTAGAGTCGGCCTTCTTAGGAACAATCCACAATGGGGAATTATGAGGTGAAATAGACTGTTGAACTATTCCAGAAGCCAGTAGTTCATCTGTCTCATAATTTCATTTTTATGAATATGACAATAACGTTATTCTTTCACATGAACCGGCTTATCGTCAGTTGTTAAAATCTTGTGTTTTAAAACATTTGTAGCACCTAATTTATCCCCATGTAATTTAAATTGATAAAAACATTCAAAAAATATTGAAAGTAAACTTTCCTTTTCTTCTTTATTTAGATCATCCATTTTTACGACCTTTTGAATTTTCAAAAGTCTTTTTGCTTGTTCCTTTTTTTTACTTTTCATGTCCTTTTTACGTTTAGTGGGAATAAAATTTATATTAGGGGGTTTATATTCTTCTAATTCAATGGCAGGTATCGTTAAATGAACATTGTTGCTAGTACTATTTATCATGCATATTTTTGCTATTCCCGAATAATTTGTAACTAAACATTCCCCACTAAAGATACTGGGATAGCATGAAATTCGAGGTACATAACCGTCCTTTAAAGTTGTATCCTTAATAAGAATTTGAACTATTGCTTTTGACCTTGCTGGTAACGTCATGGTAGCATGAGTTGAAAGTTGAAACTCTATATCTCTCAAACAAAGACAATCGTCGATAAAATTCTAAACAGCATGGTGCAGTCTTAAGGCTTCAATCCCCAAAATTCCATTTTGTTGAATGGGGAAACTTCCCAAAACAACTTGGAGAGGTGTTACCATCCCTTTTGTTTTGATTTTTACCTTTCTCAGGGTATTAATCATATCTGAACTGAGCCCTATTAAATTATATACATGATTTCTATTTATTCATACTTGTGGATCTAAAAAATTTTCTTTAATTAAGCTTACACTGGACCCAGTCTCTGCTAGTAAAGTTGCTTTACTTTTGAAAAAGATATTTTCTAAAACAATCGTAGGCATTGAACTCACTTCTGTACTTGATTTAATTTGAAGGACAACGCGGTTTGAACCGATTTCTTCTTCTAAATCGCCAAGCCTTCGTTCAAGCGACCCCACTTCCAGTTTAAATAATTCTCATGTTTTCTCTTAAGGTATTCCCTTTCTTAATTCTGTTTTTCCTGTAGTCTGCAATCCTTTGAAGTATTATTTTTTATATAGCAATGAGTGCAATTTTCCTCCTCTCTATCTTTAACATTATTTACTAATTGTAGGCAAAATCTCCTAACGTGCCCCTATTTCTTACAACTATAACACTCTAAATTCTCGCGCCTGTAATTATCATCGGTTTTTTAAATTCTCTTATCCTGAATATGTGCAATTTTTCTTTTTAGAGGAAAATATCGCTCGCTTTTGTCACAATGTTCCGGTTCGCATTTTTCCTGAACTGGATTGTGCATCTATTTTCAACTTTTCCATTGGAAATCCGCCTGATTGGCCAGTTCTATCGCTTTTTCCAATGTATAAATTTCTTTTTCTCGGATTTGAGAATAAACATCTTTCTCCAATCCCCGTAAGAAATTCCCTACACTAGTTACTGGGTATACTTCGCATATCCCTATTGCTTTTTTGACCGGTGTATTCTCCATAACTTGATTTCTTAATTTATTTGAAATTTGACTTACTCGCGCCGCATATTCAGGTATGGATTCTTTAGGCATTCTTTTTAATTTGTTAATTCTTGCAATAACTGACTTTCATTCTCCTGTGTAGAATAAATTTACTCTAAAGTTTTTAAAATTTCCTCTAGAGATATTTCTACGCGCTCTTGAATATGAATACGGGCCTCCCCAATTATTTTGGTTTTAATTAACATTGTTAGATACGAAATTTCTTGAGGACTAACAATTAAAGCTGAAACTCGACAATGTTTTGCAAAAATTTTTATTGACATGTTACCCCCATCATAAGAAGGAATAATATCCCTTACTTTTTATAAAACGACTATCGAATATCTGTCATTTTATCAGGCGCATCTCTTGAGCGCAAGTTTACACACTTGTTTCATTGTTGTTTATAGTTGGCCTTTTATTTTTGCAAACTAGAGGTCCCGTACCTCTGTTTGGACCTATTGCCTTTTTAGGCGGACTAGGCATTTTTAAGTTTCAAATCTCAAGGTACACTCGGTGAAATTGATCCTTAATACAAAATAAG
>JAAAKG020097366.1:0-16038 GCA_010014905.2 Druon quercuslanigerum
AAGATTTATCAATATTTTAATAATATTGATATAGACCAGTAGACAAACAAAATTACCATCTAAAATTAATAATTAAAGAAATTAATGTTCAACAACAAAAAAACGAATTTTCAAGTGTTTGAATTAACTTAAAAGCACAAATTTAAAATAATAATTATTAAATCATAAACAAAATAATTAAATGCTCAGGCAAAATGATTTTTAAAAAACTTTTTAAACAAAGTTAGTACTAATCAGCTCAAGAGATATGAACCTCTTCCTGCTTTTCCGAACCAAAGATCAGCTGTGGTTCTGATAGTACGAAAGCTCATCAGAGTCTTCATTATTGCGCGATATTACACTCATTGTGCGTTGTAACGCGTGAAGGATAAGGAGTATTATATAACAAAACTGTTTTTTTTTCATTCTGGAATTATTGTCATTTATCAATCGAATATTCTAGTTACTTGTATTTCCATTAACCATTCGATCCCATTTTATTTATTATATTTGAGAAAAATTATTATTAAAGTAGATAGAAAAAAGATTTTTTTTCTAAAAAGAAATCCTTTTAAAGTGCTTCTTTTGGTGTCAAAATGAGGGGAAATTCGGTCGCTTATCACGCGTTTAACGCGTAATGAGTGTAATGAGGCGCAGTAACGGGTCGTGTATAAACTACGTTACCAATTTTTTTGATTTTGTTTACCCCTTCGTCTATTTCGAAAAAAGAGGCTTTAAAAAATAGTTGAATTTTCAACAAAATAGTTGAATTTTTTACTTCTAAAACAATCTTGCTTATAGCAAGATTTAATATTTCTTATTTCATATTAGAATGTATGAATTTTGACAAAAATTGACCAAAAAACCAATAATGCAGTAGATAAAGTTTCAGTTTGGAAAATTAATTTTTAACTATAAAAAAAAGAAGATTTTTCAACCGATAGAATTCAACTGAAAATTTTTTTTTAACTAAATAGTTGAATCCTCAACAAAAATTATGATTTTTTAATAAAGGGGATTACCCAAAACCAAATAATTAAATTTAAAAAAATAATTTTTAATAAAAAATGAAACAGTTACATTTTCAATTAAAAAAATTAGTTTTCAGCAAAAAAAAATTTCCAACTGGTTGAACTCGACTGAAAAAGCGAATTTTCAACCAAATAATTGAAATCTTAACTAAAAATGATTCAAACAAAAAATGTGAACCAAAAATGGAATGGTTCCATTTTCAGTTACAAAAAATAATATTAAAAATAAAAAATAGCTGTTTGTATTTAAGTAGAAAATATGAATTTTAAACAAAATAGTTGAATCCTCAACAAAAATGATGATTTTTGAAAAAAGGAGATGAACTTAAATTTTCCACCAAAGTAAATAATTAAATTTTCAAAAAAATAAAAAACAGTTTTTATCCAGAAATGTAATAGTTACATTTTCAGTTTCAAAAAATAATCATAATGAAAAAAAATATCTGTTTGAATTCAATCAAAAAACACAAATTTTTAACAAAATAGTGGAATCTTCAACAAAAATGGTAAGTTTTGAAAAATAGAAATTAATTTTTAACTCAAAAAGACGAATTTGGACGAAAAAATATCAATTTTTCATAAAACAATTAAATTTTCTACCCACATTTGGTTAAAACCCACAAATATAATAGTTGAATTTCCAGTTAAAAAATTAATATTCAACATCAAAAAAACGAATTTTCAAGTGGTCGAATTAAGTGAAAATCAGTATTTTAATTTTTAGGAAAATAATTGCATTTAGAAACAAAAAACTTCAACCAACAATGGAATAGATACATTATTAATTTAAAAAATTAATTTTCAATATAAACAAATAATTTTTCAACTGTTTGAATTTAATTAAAAAACAGAATTAAAAAGAATAGTTGAATCCTCAACAAAAATGATGATTTGTTTAAAAAAGAACATTAACTTTCGGCTCAAAAATACGAATTTTAACCAAAATTAATCAATTTTCCACAAAACTATAAAATTTTCTACCCAAAACCAAATAAACGAATTAAAAAAAAACACTTTTAATCAAAAATGAAACAGTTTCATTTTCAATTAAAAAAATTAATTTTAAGCAACAAATAAAAACGAACTTTAATTGCTTTAATTTAACTGAAAAACGCTTATTTTCAACAAAAAAATTAAATGCTCAATCAAATTGATAAAAAAAAAACTTTTTAAACAATGTTAGCACTAATCAGCTCAAGAGTATTCATTATTGAGCGATATTACACTCATTGTGCGTTGTAACGCGTGAAGGTATAGGGAGTCTTATTTAACGAAATTTTTTTTTTTTTTTATTCTGGAATTATTGTCATCTATAATAATCTAGGATTTATTTAGTCTGTCAACATTGAATATACTATCTTTCCGGTTTCCTTGCAGCAATTGGATAATCTCTTCATTCCCATTACCCATTCGATCCCATTTTATTTATTATATTTGAGTAAAATTATTATTAGAATAGTTAGAAGAAGATTTTTTCTCAAATAAAACCCTTTTAAAGCGCTACTTTTGGTGTCAAAACGAAGGGGGATTCTGTCACGTATTACCTATCCTTCACGCGTTTAACGCGTAGTAAGTGTAATAACGCGTAGTAACGTGTCGTCCATAAAGTACGTAACCAATTTTTAAAATTTTTTGTTTACCCCTTCGTCTATTGCGACGAAAAAGGAGGCTTTTAAAAATAGTTGAATTTTCAACAAAATAGTTGAGTTTTTAACAAAATTGTTGAATCTTCAACCAAGTTTCAGTTTTGAAGTTTTCAGTTCTAAAACAAAAAAATTAATTCTTATAGCGAGATTTAATATTTCTTATTTCATATTAGAATTTTTGAACTTTCAATCTAAGAGGACGAATTTTCAATACAACGATTAAATTTTCGACTAAAAAAAATAACTTAACAAAATAGTTGAATTTTAAACCTGCACAGATGAATTTTTTTGCCCTGAGTGTAATTTTTAATCAAGACAGAAAAAGTTAATTCTAAGGGGAAAAAAACCAATTTTAACTCGTTGAATTCAACTGTAAAACGCGAACTCTTAACAAAAGAATTGAAATCTTAACCAAAAAAATTTGAACCAAAAATGGAATAGTTTCATTTTCAGTTTCGAAAATTAATATGAAAAAAAATTACCTGCCTAAATTTAAGTCAAAAATATGAATTTTCAACCAAATAGTTGAATCCTCAACAAAAATGATGATTTAAAAAAAGGAGATTTCTTTAAATTTTCCACCTAGAATCAAATAATTGAATTTTCAAAAAAAAAACTATTTGCCACCAAAAATGTAAGTTACATTTGTAGTTTAAAAAATTAATTTTTAGCGAAAAAATATTTTTAACGAGTTGAATTCAACTACAAAACATGAATTTTTAACAAAATAGTTGAATCCTCAACCAAAAAGATGAATTTTCATAAAATCAGATCAATTTGCCACAAAAAATTTTGTGAAGAAAAAAAAGTTTTGAACCAAAAATGTAATAGGTACATTTTCAGTTTAAAAAATTGATTTTCAGAAAAAAAAATGTTTTCAGATGTTTTACTCAAACTAAGAAACATCAGTTTTTAACGAAATAGCTGAATTCTAAATAAAAGTTATGATTTTTCAAAAAAGGAGATTAACTTTCTACTCAAAAAGGCTAACTTTCACCAAAATAGATCAATTTCTCCAAAAACAATTAAATTTTGTAACCAAAACCAAATAATTGAATTAAAAAACAAAAAACATTTTTACCCCAAAGTAAAACAGTTACATTTCTAGTTTAAAAAATTAATTTTAACAATAACAAAAACGTATTTTTAACTGGTTTAATTCAACTGAAAAACGCTAATTTTTAACAAAATATTTAGCTGCTCAATCAAAATGATTTTTTTTAATTGATCTTTCCAACTGTTTGAATTCAACTAAAAAATATGAATTTTTAACAAAATAATCACAATTAATTTAGTTACAATAGTACAATTAAATTTTCTACCCAAAACCAAATAATTAAATCACAAAACAAAAACAAACAAATAGTTAAGTTCTAAACTAAAAAAAAAATGAATTTTTAAAGAAGAATGTAATAGTTAGATTTTCAATAAAAAAATTAATTTTCAGGAAGAAAAAAAACGAATTTTCAATTGTTTGAATTCAACTACAAATCATGAATTTTAACAAAATAGTTGAAACTTCAATCCAAATTTCAACAGGTTGAATTAAACTGAAAAAAAACATTTTCATTTAAATAATTAAATCATTAAACAAAATTATTTTAAAAAATTTTTAATCAACAATGGAGGTTACATTGTCAATTGAAAAAATTAATTTTTGCTTAAAAAATTTTTTCAACTGCTTGAGTTCAACTAAAATCCTCACCAAAAATGATGGTTTTTCAAAAAAGGGGATTACATTTTGGCTCAGAAAGATGAATTTTAACTAAAATAGAATAATATTTCACAAAACAATTAAATTTTCTGCCCAAAACCTAATAATTAAATTTTAAAAAAGCGCTTTTAACCAAAAATGAAATAGTTACAATTTCAGTTGAAAAAATTAGTTTTCAGACAAAAAAAAAACTAATTTCCAACTGATTGAAATTCAACTGAAAAAAGCGAATTTTTAACTGAATAATTAAATTTTCAACAAAATAAAAAAAGTTTTTAACCAGAAATGTAATAGTTACATTTTCAGTTTCAAAAAATAATAATAAAAACAAAAAAATAAATTATCTCTTTGAATTCAACTGATAAAAAATGAATTTTTTACAAAAGGGTTGAATCCTCAACAAAAATGATTTTTTTTCAAAAAGGAGATTAACTACATTACCAATATTTTATATTTTTGGCCCCTTTATCTATTTCAATGACAAATAAGAATTTTAAAAAAATTTGAATTTTCAAATTAAAAATTATAAGATTTTAACAAAAAATGGAATAGTCACATTTTCAGTTTAAAAAAATAATGTTTAGCAAAAAAGACGAATGTTCAACTAATTTAATTCAAATGAAAAACGCGAATTTTCTACAAAATAATTAAATCCTGAACCAAAATGTTGAATTTTCAACTAAAAGATATAAATTTTAACAAAAAACAAAATAGCTACATTTACAGCTTAGAAAAATTAATTTTCAGGAAGAAAAATAACGAATTTTCAGCTTTTTGAACTCAACTAAAAACAAAATTTTTTAATCAAATAATGAAACCCTTAACCAAAATGATTTTTAAAAAAATCTGGTGCCAAAATCAGAATATACAATATCAATTTTAAAAATAAATTTTTAATAAAAAAATGTTTTCAAATATTTAATTCAACTAAAAAAACGAATTTTTAGCAAAGTAGTTGAATCTTCAACTAAAATGATGATTTTTTAAAAAAGAAGATTGACTTTCTGCTCAAAAAGGCGAATTTTCATCAAAATAATTATAACAAAATAATTAAATTTTCTACCAAAAAACAAATAATTGAATTAAGGAAAAAAATTTTTTACTAAAAAATGTAATAGTTCAATTTTTAGTTAAAAAATTTTTTTTCAACAACAAAAGAAACAAATGTTCAACTGATTGAATCTAACTGAAATTTTTTTTTTAAATTTGAGCCAAAAATGGAAGTTACATTATATACTGTTTTAGGTCAGCTGAAAAACATAAATTTTTAACAAAATAGTTCAAAATTCAACAAAAATGATGATTTTTCAAAAAAGAAGATTAAATTTCTGCTCAAAATTGAATTCTCTAAAAAAACGAAAAACATCAGTTTTTAAGAAAAAAATGGAAGTTACACGAATTTGTAACAAAATAGTTGAATCCACAGCAAAAAAATGAATTTTCATAAAAGAATTATTGTTTACCAAACAAGATTAATGTTTCCAAAAAAATTGAATTCTTCACTCAGAAATAGAAAAATTACATTTTCAGTTTAAAAAATGAATTTTTTATAGAAAAATAATAATTTTATATTACTTAAAATGAATAATTAAGAGAAATATTGAACAAAATTGTTACATCCAATAAAAATTATTATAAAAAAAAAGACTACTTTTCTATCCAAAAAATTTAATTTTCTGCCCAATAGCAAATATTTCAGTTTTTTACCAAAATAGTTTAATTTTCAAACAGAAAAGATGAATTTTCAAATAAAGATATAAATTTAACACAAAAAATTGATTTTTAAGAAAACAGGTTAAATTTCAACCATTGCATAAAATTAATAATTTAAAATTAAAATTAAAGGAACAAAATTTTGTAAGATCACAAAATAAATTCTTGGCCATGTTCACGATTTGAAATTAATGCATTTATTAATATAAACCTTTAAAATTCTATTATTCTTAAAAAAAATTTTCAAAATGAAAAGTGTTTTTGAATGGCAAACATTAAGATTTATTACTTTAAAAAAAAATTTATAGTCAAACCCTTTAAAATTTCAATTATTTTAAGTAAAATTAAATCATTAAAAAATAAAAAAATTTCCAATTTAGAATAATAGTCATAAATATTGAATCATTTTAAATTAAATTACAAAATTAAAGTTTAATTTAAAGTTTGATATGAAAAATTAGCACTATAAAATGGTAACAATTCAAATTTAAAGAAATTGTTTATAATTTGAAATTTCCAAATTAAATATTTTACGATTTAGAATATTTAAACCTGATATTATTAAACTTAAAATTTACTGAAATTTGAGGCAAGCAATTAGGAATATTTAAATCCCGGGTTAAAATTTTTTTTTTGTCAAAAAATGAACACTTTGGTTGGAAGACAATTTTAAACAATTGCAAATAGAATAATATAATTTCAACTTCCTTATAATGAAATTGTCCAATTTTCAAAAATTTTGTGTGAGATTTTTAAATTTTAAGAGGTTCTGATATAACACATTTCCGAGTACAATTTTAAGTTAATAAATTTTAAATAATTTTTTCAAAAGGATGCAATTTAAATTCCTTGTAATTTAATTCGATATATATTTCTTTTTTCAAAATTTGACCTAATCAAAAATTGTATGAGGAAAATGTTTTTCGGGGGTTAGAAATAGCTATTTGTGATACATAGAGCCTTGAAGCCAATTTTAAGACTGATTTAGTACGGATTCTTTTATCAGGAAAATCAATATTATCAACGAGCGATTCAGAAAATATCTAAAAGGAACGTTTAAATTTTTTAAACATTTTTTAATTGTAAAAGACTTAGAATAATTTTAATTTTTTTCCATTTTTCCGGGACGATACAGATTTAATTTGTTGATGATTTTAATTTTAATTTTAAATAAGCTTATTTGAAAGTAATATTACCTTACATTTTTCATATTTAATAACTGAGAACTTATCCCTCAGGTCTTTAAAATTTCAAATAACCAACTTTCATAAGAGCTCGTGTCCTGAGAATTGATCCTTTTTCTTTAACTTCTGTTCTACTTCAACCTTTCCGCTTTTTCCTCCCCTAAAACCTTTATCACATTTTTTTATCTTCCATTCCTCTCCTACATCCTTGAAATTTTTCCTCCTCTAAAACCTTTATCACATTCTTTTGCAAATTTCTTATATCTTTTCTTTCCTCTCCTACATCCTTGCTATTTTGTCCTCCCCTAAAATCTTTATCACATTCTTTTGAGCGTTTCTTTTATCTCTCGTTTCTTTCTTATATTATTGACATTTTTTTCCTCCGCTAAAACCCTAAAATCACATTCTTTTGCCAGCTGCCTTTTTCTTCCATTATCTTTCCTAGATCTTTGCCTTTTTTCCTCTTCTAAAACCTTTTTTACGTTTTTTGCCAGCATCTTTTATCATCTGTTTCTCCCTTACATCCTTGCCATCTTTTTCCTCCCCTAAAACCTTTATCACATTCTTTTTCCATCTTCTTCTATCTTCCGTCCCTCTTCTACGTTCTTGCCATCCTTTTTACTCCCCTAAAACATTTTT
Source organism: Druon quercuslanigerum (assembly GCA_010014905.2). Taxonomy (NCBI): domain Eukaryota; kingdom Metazoa; phylum Arthropoda; class Insecta; order Hymenoptera; family Cynipidae; genus Druon; species Druon quercuslanigerum. The sequence goes on from JAAAKG020097366.1 coordinate 7,907, forward strand.
CATATTCTTTTGTCAACTTCTTTTATTTTCCGTACCTCTCATATATCCTTGCCATTTTTTTCCTCACCTAAAAGCTTTATCGCATTCTTTTACGAGTTTCTTTTATCTTTCGTTCTTTTCCTACATCATTGCCATTTTTCCTCCCCTAAAACCTACATCCTTGCTATTTTTTTCTTTTCCTGAAACCTTTATCACATTCTTTAGCCAGCTTATTTTATCTTTCGTTTGTCTTCTACAACCTTGCCATTCTTTTTCTTCACTAAAACGTTTATCAAATTATTTTTCCAGCTTCCATTAGTTTCCATTCCTCTCTTATATCCTTCATATTTTACTCCTCCCCTAAAACATTTATCAATTCTTTTTCAAGTTTCTTTTAGCTTTCGTTCCTCCCCTGGATCCTTCCCATACATGCTCTCATGTTTTCTCTTCCTAGTCACGGTATCTGAACTTCCCTTTCTCTTTTTTTCCCCAATACATCCCTTTCTGCACCTCCTATCCCAACCTAAATCTGGTCTTTCCCTATCTCTTTTTTCCATCCTTTATAGGTTGCTCAAGTCCCCTCTACGAAATCCGTAGTCCTAAGGAACTCGTATCTCTTCTTATCTCTTTATTTCTATTGTCATGTCTCTCATTTCTGTTACCTCATTCAAATTAGTTTCCACTAATTCCCATCCCTTGCTCTCTCTTAGCTCCTTAATATTACAAGCCCTCTTCCCTGCTCTAAAGCTTTTACCTTTTTACCTTTTTACCTTTTTACTAAAACTTTTACCATTTTTAAAATCGCAATTGGCTAGTTGACGAGCGCGTTGCTTACTCATTATTATTATTAATTAACAAATATATTTTCTTACCCAGAGAAGATCTTATAATGTTTTTTTCAATTACTTATAATTAATAATGAAAATATATTAAAATAAAAAATTAAGTAGTGCTCTGACGTTTCGAGACCACTATGAAAATATAAAAATACAGTGTTAATTAATTCCAAATGAGGGGGTATGAGGGAAGGGGCAGTAGAAAGATTGAGGGAAGTTTAGGGAAAATAAGAAAGGAAAAGTGGGGGAAATGAAGAGAGGGGTAGAACGTGGAAGTGAATAATAATCATGTAAGGGGAAGTGTGAGAAGTACGGGTTAAATGAGGAGTCAAAGTAAGGTAAATTAGAGGAAGGGGCGTAGAGAAAATTAAAGGAAGCAAAAGAAATAGGAAAGTAGGGAAGAGCTGATAGGGAAAGTAGGGGAAGTGAAAGATAATAGTGCAGGGGGGAGTGGAGAAGCAGGGAAGGGGGAAGTAGGAAAGGGGGAACACGGATTATAGGAGAAGTGAGAGAAAATAGTGGAGGGAGAAGTTTGGAAGGGAGAAGTGAGGGAAAGGATAGTAATGTGGGAAAGTAAGAAGAGGGGAACTATGGGAAAAAAAGAGAAAAAGGGGTTAGGAGGGGGTAGGGGAGGAAATGTGCATTCAGTTTGAACATAGAAAATCGTTCTCATTTTTCAGCATACGATTACTCTCCGAGTCCGATAAGTGAAGAGCGTCAAACTTCAGGAAGTTTAGGGAAACGGAAGCAGCGCAGGTATCGGACTACTTTTACAAATTTCCAACTTGAGGAACTTGAACGTGCCTTTCAGAAAACCCATTATCCAGACGTCTTCTTCAGAGAAGAGCTTGCACTTCGGATTCAACTCACGGAGGCTCGGGTTCAAGTAAAAGCTAATATTGAAAAATCTTTTTAAAAAAAATGAAATACGTACCGCACATTATCAAAAAGAGTTTTAACGACAATTCTCTACTTTTTTTACTATAAAGGTGTGGTTTCAAAATAGACGAGCAAAATGGAGAAAGCAGGAAAAACAATGTAAAGGAAATCACTTAGGTCCTCACATGGGTGCGAATGACTGTCAGGAAGTCCAACAACAGCAACAACAACATCAGCATCAACATCAGCAACAACAAGATCACCTTTTATTAGAACCTCCGCTTGGAAGTCCACCTCCGATTTACCTTGGCATGGAATGGGCTGGATTTTCACCTTTTACCAATAACTCCACATCTCCTCTACTCGTCAATGGCATGAACAAACCACCAGATGCAGACGATAGTCCACTTTTAGATCCAGACCTACTTCAGTTGAAATCGCCTCGATCTTAATTGCTATGAGTAACAAAATTAATTGAAAAATCTTGAATTGAAGCGTGATGTTCTTTTCACTATGGTGTTTGTATTATCAGTAATATTTATTATAATAGAAGTAATAATTAAATTCATGTGAAAATATAAATAAATCTAATGGATATTGATGTTTAAGGCTCATTAACTTGCTATTTGCCTTTACTAAGTTTGTAATCATGTATTCTGTATATTCTGTAATTGTGAGAGATGAATTTGCGTAAACAACTTCAAGGTTGTTTCTGATCTTAATTAAGAATTTCGCGTAAGCACTTTTAAGGGGACATACACAGAATAGGTCATACTTTTAGGGAGGGGGAGGGGGACTCTGCCGTTATGCAATGGAAAAAGCATCACGCTTAGGGGTTCAGAAGTTCCAGAAAAATGTATCATGTATTTTGTAAATGACGGCTAAGGTTATATTTTTTATTTGTCTACATTTTTCTGATAACTATACAGAGCTGTAGAAAATGCAAGAGCACATAAAAATATGACCTTGAAACTGTTTACGCGAAAGGCTTATTTGAGATAATAAATAACCTTGAAGTTGTTTACGCAAATGCGTCTATCACAATTTTGGAATGTGATTTTGTGACGTCATCGGGACACTTGGAAAAGATTCTACAAAATTAGCATGGACAAGAACCAGCTTAGTTGCAGAATGTTCTCGAAGTCGGTAAGGTACGTTTCGTGGTCTAGAAATTCATTACTTTTCTTCAATAAGTGACAATTTTCCAAGTATTTTTAAATCATTTTTAATTGTTTCAACAATTATTATTTGTTTAAACCAATTTTTCTCTTCTTTAAATAGTGAAAATTAAATATTTTTCCAGGTAATGTGCAGAATTCCTGAAAATAAAATCAAGAATTTAACGACCAAATTTGGGGAACCACCACAAAACGTTCCTATTACAATTTAAAAAAAGTTTTAAAAAATTTATAAAAAAGAAAAGAAAAAAATGTATTTTTGTGAACAAGATTAGAAGTTAAAAAAAAATAAATAAGTAAAATTAATAATTAATGAAATTACACTATTACATAATAAATTAATAAATCTATTTCTGATGTGTTTGTGACGGATATTTCAGGTATGCTCATAACCGATTTTCCTGTTGGACCTAAACGGATATTTCAGGTATGTTTGTGAGTGCAGGGAGCATCGTGGTTTCGTTACTGTTCCTGCCTGCTCAAACTTTTTTTCATTTTTGTAAATTTTTTATTTTATATATTATTTTTTTGTCTTAATAATGAGTGCCGAAACGTTGGTGATTATTTTTTACAAATGTTTTTTTATTGTGATTATATAATAATAAAAATAAAAAAGCCGAAATCTTTCTTCAAATTGCAATAGGCACTTTTGTGGTGGTTATCCAAATTTGGTCGTTAAATTCTTCGTTAAATTTTCTGGAATTCTGCACATAAACATGATTATTGGACATTAAATAGGATTTTAAATTTGATTTTAATGTCATTTAAATTTCTTAAATTATTATTTTTCATAAGTAATATTTCTACTTTAACATATTTAGTCATTATTTAAACATTTTTCATTTGTGTAAACCATTTTTTCCCTATAAATCGTGAAGAGTTAGTATATTCTGAAATTACTGACGAAATTAACGAATGTTGAAAGTAAAATATTTTTTATAGGTATTTCACAATATTTAAACACTATTTTAATAACAATAAAGAAAATTTTGTCCATTATTTTTCTACAGTTTTCTTTCACACTCCATAAGCACTTTTTTCAAAATAAATATTTGACTTTCGTATATAAAAGTAAGAAAATAATTTTTTTGAGTTTTGTGAGAGACGAATTTGCGTAAACAGCTTCAAGGTAATTTCTTATCTCAATTAAGCATTTCGCGTAAACACTTTCAAGCTTATATTTTGCATTTGTCCTAATTTCTCTTATAACTTGAGGTTAAGTTAAGTTCTCGGGCATGTGCCATGACAATTTTATATTAATTTAAAACAAAATTTTATTTCTTCATTTGGGAATAATTTTGTATTACAAAGTTGAATTACGACACTTTTACATTTTCATACATCAGAGAGAAAGACGTACTAAACCAGAATGAATCCCAAGCTTTTTATTCAATTACGTGACCATAAATTGACCATATAGTGACCGTGCGGTCCACTGGGCCCACTAGGTTATATTTTCATCCTTTTTTACATTTATTTACAATATTAAATAAGTTATTATAAATGAGTTCAAATATAAAAGGACAGTTGAGTTTTCAATTAAATAGTGAATAAATATGAAAAAGGATGAAAAGATGCACGGGCGAGCCTAATGAACCGCACGGTCACTATGTAATCACTTTAGGGTCACGGAAATGCATAACCGTTCCTTTCACGCAGTCAGCTAGGGTTTTTTGTATTTTCAAATAATAAGTTAATAAATGATTAAACAATCATAAATCTTAAAGTTATTTACATTTGAACTGAACCTTGAAAAGATGATCGTCACGACTACGCAAACACCTATATTTTAACAATAACGACTCTTATCATTCTCCAAATATTCAGTTTCTTGTCGAATCTCGTTATTTCACGAGCTTTATCAGAAAAAATTATAATCTTAAAAAGATTAACTTAAAATTCAGTTTTCAAGATGACGGGAAAAATAGCATTCGCTTTCTTACTAAGTAAGTATTTCCCTAAAATGTAGAAATTATCTAAAATCATGATCTCAATTATTTTCCATCTTTTATCAATTATTACAATTTTATTATTTAAAAAAATGCAGATAAAAACATTCATCTAGCTTAGTTGAAAATGTATCGTATCGCTTTATGATGAAACTTGATGTCAATTGCATGAAATTAAATTGGGAAAAAAAATATTAACAAATTAATTATTATTATTAATTAAATAATAAATAACTAATTATAATTAGGATCTAATTAATAATATAATAAATAATTAATAAATACAAAAATTATTAAAATAATTATTTTTTAAAAGCCTATGCAACTTTATTCTTGGCTACGCTTGCAGTTCCTGTGACTGATAGTGAATACGATAAGGTGAGTTTTAATTTATTAAAAAAAAATTCCTGAAACGAACTTTTTATAACATGTTTTATGACACTTTTTATGACCAAAAAATTTCATAAATTTCCAGAAATTTATAAAAGTGTTTCAAATTAAATTTTTGGTAATTTATGGTAAGTTACTATATTTGCCTGTAAAATTACTATAAATTACCGAAAATTTCCATTAATTACCGGAAACTATTAGAAATTTTGAAGTTGCAATTTTTGCCATTTATGGTAATTTACCATAAACTACCTGTAATATTACCATAAATTACCAAAATATTTCAAAAATTTTCGGAAATTTATAAAACTGTTTAAAATTGAATTTGATAATACATAGTACATTACTATGTGTACCTGTAAAACTACCGAAAAATTCCAATAATTTCCGTAAATTTATAGACATTTTTAAATTGAATTTTTGGCAATTTATGGTAGCTTATCATAAATTACCTGTAATATTACCATAAATTACCAAAAAATTTCATTAATTTCCAATTAATTGCGGAAACTTATAGACATTTTCGAATTGCAATGTCGGCAATTCATGGTAACTTATCATAAATTACCTGTAATATTACAATAAATTATCAAACAATTTCATGAATTTCCGAAAATTGATCAAAATGTATAAAATTGAATTTTGGGTAATTTGTGGTAAGTTACTATATTCACCTGTAAAATTACCATGAATGACCGAAAATTTCTATTAATTTCCGAAAATTTATTGAAATATTTGAGTTGCAATGTTGGCAATTTATGGTAAGTTACCATAAAGTACCTGTAATATTACTATAAATTACCATTTTTTAAAATAAATTTCTGAAAATGTATAATATTGAATTTTGGGTAATATATAGTAACTTATTATGTTTACCTGTAAAACTACCATAAATGACCAAAAAATGCCAATAATTTCCGGAATTTTATAGAAATTTTTTGATTGAAATTTTGACAATTTATGGTAAGTTACTATAAATTACCTGTAATATTACCATAAATTACAAAAAAAATTTACGGAAATTTATAAAAATGTTCAAAATGGAATTCCGGGTAATATATATAAGTTACTATGTTTAGCTGTAATAATAACGAACATTTCCAATAATTTTCGTAAATTTATAGACATTTTTAAATTGAATTTTTGGCAATTTATGGTAGCTTATCATAAATTACCTGTACTATTACCATAAATTACATAAAATTTCATAAATTTCCGGACATTTATAAAACTGTTTAAAATTGAATTTTAGGTAATTTATGGTAAGTTATTATATTTTTCTGTAAAATTACCGAAAATTTCCAGAAATTTATAGTATAGGGGATCAAGCTAAAAAGACTTGTTCGAAGCGCCTTAAGGGAGGCGTCATGCGTAGAGAGCTACAAATGAGAGCGATTTTGTAAGATAATTTTGAACACGAGGCAACAATGGATCGTTTAGACACTATCGGGACTTATTTGTTCATTTATATCGCTCATAAAAGTTTTTTTAGTTTTGCAGAGCCACAAATATTGGCGTAGTTACCAGGCGAACCACAAAATAAAAAAAATAAAACATTAAAAATAAAAAGGTTAGACAAAATGCAGAGAATGTCTATTTTTGCCCCTAAAATTTGCTTTTGTTTGTTCAAACAAAATTATTTTTAAAAATTTGTATTCAGTTTGAAGTGGTTCACCGTGGAAAATCAATTTTTCGACTGCTCGGCGCCGTGCGCAGGGCGGCGGGCGTGGCTGGCGCCGCCGTGCTCAAATAGGAGCAAGCGCTGCATGGCTCTGCATAAAACAAGCTCAGGAACGAAAATAAAAAAATTCCAGGAGGCTATCCTGGAGACCATAACTAGCGTTAGATCGATTTCAAAAAAATTTTACTCTCTATACCAGACGACACCCTTAATTTTCCATAAGACTAATTCGTCTAGTACCTATTTAAAAGTCCTAAAATATCGACACAGGGAAATTTTCAACCAAAAATGCACATGAATTTTCAGATAGGAATTTAATTTAAAAAATAGAATTTTCAATAAATTAGTTAAACTTTCAACCAAAGAAACTCTCGTTTATAATTGCTGATGGTAGTGAACTTCTACTAACAAAAAATTATATTTCTTTTATAGTACCCTCTATCCGTTCGTAAGTGTGCAGTGAAATGCCCAGCTGTAAGTAAACAAAAATTTTACACGTTTTCGTCATATTGAAAATAATAAGTTGTCCCTTAAAATGTTCAAATAAAAAAAAAATGTTTTCAGAACACTGGAATTGGCGCAGTTTGTATAACTGATGGTAAAACAAGTTCATCTGTGTCTTTGGAGAAATTCGTATGCCTCAACCGTTGCGGAGCTGGTCAGTTGTGTACTCAATTAATCTAAACTACCAGTAACAAAAACTGGAAAACAGTACTGGTTGAATCTATTAAATTCGTGTCACTAATTTACTTCAGTGACAATTTTCTGTAAGTCAGCTGGTCCAGAATAAAATTGTAAATTTATTGTAAAATTAAAATATAATCAACCACTTTTTTCCTGCAATGATCCCCCCCCTCTCTCCCAAAGTTTCGTAACACGATTCCGATGAATTAATCCCTGCTTGAGATGTTAAAATTATATTTTTACCACTTGGAACTTTTTCGTCCTCTTCGCTGTCAGTGCTTTTCCCTTCACGGATACTTTTATAATTTTACAATTAAGTTCACGTTTACGAGTCAGTTTATTTGTGACTGTTGCAGAATTTTGGCGAAGGCACCTGTACATGATTCCTGCAAAGAAACCTGCACCGTCAGAGCACGCTCTGAATGAACCTGTACGGATTCCTGTACAGGTTCACTGAAAAAATTTTGGGCGAGCCGCGTGCCCACGTGGTAGAGCTGGAACATCAAATGCGTCGCGCGCTGCTCGCCTACAGCTTGGTACAAATCCTCTCTCTTAT
>JAAAKG020097377.1:0-16038 GCA_010014905.2 Druon quercuslanigerum
TTTTTGTTAAATAAACAAATATATCTTTTCAAATATGCATTTTTTTGAAATTCTAACTGCAGAAATAGAAAGATCAGACAATTTTACGTCTGAAATATTTTCGATTTTTTCTATGACCGATTTCATAGTTAATAGAGCCGTTGACAAAAATCTTAAAAATGTGTCCAGTCAGGACTTAATGGGTTAAGTCCATAAAAAACTTGGCACGTTTCAATAAAACCCTGGAAATTGAGTTAATTTTTTCGAAAATTCAAAATGACACCATGTTAATTAAATGAGATTTTGAAGTGTCCGGTTGCGCGTGTTAATATTCGAATTTCAAAGAAATAAAAATTACGGTTTTCCCTTTCTGGAAATGGAAATTTGGGGGCGGGGGTTCTTGCCCTCTAGAGTGAAAAAAATGTTTCAATGCAATTTTGTACCACCCTTGTGTTGTGCATTCTCTTAATTGAATTTGATGATTAAATATGTGCGATAGTAGTATTATAACTTTAAGCTGATGTATGCATAATTGTGTGACCAATCATTGGCCTCGTGAGTTATGCGAAAACATAATGATTGGCAACAGTATCTGAAAAGCAAATAACTGGTCTCTTTGCAAAATTTCATTAAAAATTTATTAAACTTCACAAACTATGTTTGTATTGTTTGGGACTTTGTCTTAGGAATAATGAGTGGAAATCATATCCAAAACAGTGTTTGGCATCGACCTATCATTATAACTGTGCTTTAAAAATCAGTAATGCAGTATAACCTGATGTGGCCAATAATTTATTTGACCACATTTCAATGGTCAATCGTGCAGTCATTGGCCTATGCTAATCAGTATGTTTTCGTGGCCAATCATTGTATCTTTTGAAATTATTCTTAATTTATTTGGATATACGTTTTTTATTACTTTCAATGCTTAACATGCTATGGTAATTTGAATCTTTGTATCTTATAATTTTTTAACTGGAAAAATTCCTTAAGTCACTATCCCAACAAATAACTATTCTTTTTCATGGGATTAACGTAAATACGGCATATTAAATTTAATATGAAACACTTTTAATTCCTAAGATTTTACTCGAAATATATTTCAATTCCAACCAAATAAATCAATTTTGAAGCTTAAAAAAGAGCAACCAAATAGTTGAACTTTGAAGTAAAACAAAAGTTCATTTTCAAGGAAGAGAGATAAATATTCACATTTTTATAGAACTGTTGACTGTTAACTTGTTAGAAGTCAGTTGAAGTTTCAAGCTGAAAAGTGGAATATTCAATAAAACAATTTATTCTCAAGCCAGAAATACATTTTTTCCAGCATAAATGATGCATTTTCTACCAAAAGAGATATTTTCTTTAACCAAAAATGGAATTTTCACAAGTTTCTGTTTTAGAATTCATTTCACAACAAAATGAGTTTTTATTCTGTTGGATTATACTAAAAAAGGATTTTTAACCGAAAAAATGAATTTACTACTAGAAATATGAATTTTCAACAAAAAAGTTAATTGTGAACCAAATCGTTTAATTTTGAATTCAGACAGATGAATTTTCTACCAAACAAATAAATTTGCAACTCTAATGATGCTTTAAATGTAGCAATTTTTGAAAAGTAGTATAACTTTAAACCATGCATTGTAGTTCATTTTCAACCAACAAATAAGGGATTCTTAACAGAATAATTAAATCCTCAATCAAAACAGGTTCATTTTTAACCAAAAATTTGAGTTTTTATACAAAAAGAATTAAATATTAAATTTCTACCAAAAAGTCAGATTTTCAACAAAATACATTAATTTTCAGCCAAATTGTTGAATTTTGAAGTAGAAAAGATCACTTTTTAATCGAAAATATCATGCTTGAACACAAAATGGAAAATTACGTTTTCAGTTACATAAATTAATTCTTAATACAAAGAAAAAACGAATTTTTAACAAAACTCTTATATTTTTAACCAAAAACATGAACTAAGAAAAGAGTTCAACCCAAAATATAATTTTTCTACCAAGAAGATTAATTTTCAAAAAACAGAATGACTTTCCAAAACATGTATATTTTCAACAAAATAATTATTTTTTTAACCAAATAGTAGCATTTTTACCGAAAAGAAATGTTACTATGTTTTCTAACGTAACTTTCAGTGACCCCCTAAACTGCACGTACACATATTATCAACTGGCGATTTTTCTATCATTCGACAATTCTTGTATGAGATTGATTTTACAAAAAATTCAGTTTTGAGTTTATTCGGTAAACTCTTCTAACTTTTTGTTGGGCACTAATATCGACAAAAGAGAACTTACTATGTAACAAAAGACAATGTTTTATATTCAAAGTAAAAAGTTCCAGGTTTGTTCACAATTCGTCATCTTTCTGTTAGAAAAAATTTGATGGATGAAAAGAACCATTTAAATTAAGTAATTTCTACGAAGATATTTTTTTAATTAAAAAAATGAGAACCCTTTAACATTTTGTACATTTTGGGACCGAAAACAGACTTACTCTTCACTTTTCTATTTGGTTGGTACAATTTAAACAGAACTTTACCAAAGTTGTTTTAATATCAGCCCTAACGGTATAAACGGTAAAAAAATTCCGTTATACCAGTGCCATAAAGATTTAGAAATTTTAATTATTCAGCGTACAAGTGGTCAAAATTAAACAATTAATAATTTGAAGCTTATATATTTCTGTTAGATTTTATGGATGATTCAAAACAACTTTTTGGATGAGCATTGATATATCTTGATTAATTCTAAATACACAAATTAATTTGAAACAAATATAAAATAAATCCAGATTTGATTCATTTTTATTACGCTGGATGAAGACGAAAGAGATCCGATGGTTATGAATTGCCCACAATTTCCATAGGGATATGGAAAAATCTGGGGGAAAATATGTTTAGAATCGTAATAAATGATAGTCTGCGAGGCAATCTTGTGGCGATTCGTGCTCAGTCGTTTGGGGATTTTCTCGCGGATTTTTCTTATCAAATGCACGGTCGTTGATTCGATTCGCGCGCTTGGCGGAAAAAATGAGAGCCCGTAGATATGAGGTTGTCCCTGTGGGATTTCGATGCCAAAGCACCGTAGACTTTCCTTCTCTCCCAATTCTCGGTATTTTGTATTCAGGTGGATATGCCTCATCAAAACTTATGCGACCGCAAGCGAAACTTCGATACGGGGTTTTGGTCTTATTGGATTATCGTCTTAAGCTTAACCGTAATAAGCTCCGATAACCCTCAATAACCCTCCGAAAATAAGAGTGACAGAGAAAATGATGGCGACATTTTTGCTTGTTCTTCTTTTACCGAATCGATCATGGAACTTTCATGAAGCTATGACTAATTTTGCTGGCCATCCACCAATTATTCGTCAGCTCTTTCAAATATATATATTTTTAAAATACTTACAAATAAAACAATTAATACATTTTTCTAGATAAAACGTAAACCATTTAAGTACAAAGTTGATTAGGTTAGAAGTATCTTATAAAAAATTAATATTTTTTCAATAGTTGCGACAGTTTTATAATCTCAAATTTATATTCCTATATCAATCTGTGATGAGAATGAACTTATTTAAATACAAATTATCTACTTACTACATCTGAAGTTCAAATAACGTTGTTTGTTGCTTATAGTGGTTGTCACAAGTGTTGTCAAAAAAAACCCAAGTGGTCAATCATTGTCATCGTTAGTAAAACGAAAAAATAATCATTGCCCATTGGACACAATATATGAAAAGCAAACGACTAATATATTTGCAAAAAACCATTCAAACATGTTTTAACTTTTTATAGATCATCATCAAGTCAGAAACCTATAAAGTCTGGTCAGTCACTATATTTCACATTTCCAAGTTCTATAATTCAATCACTGGCCATTGCTGATTGCTGTAGCACCGTGACCAATCGTTGCATTTTTTGTCATGATTGGTTAACTGTTAAAACATAAATTATTGACTATTTTTGAAGCTTAACTAATGTTGTTTGTTGCCTATGGTGGTTTTTACAAATTTTCAAATAAAAGAAATTCTTAAGTGACCAGTCATTGTCATTCTAATTAAAAAGAAAACATAATGACTAGCTAATGGGCACCATTTTTGAAAATCAAATGACTAATATCTTAGCAAAAAATCATTAAAAAATGTGTAAACTTTGTATAGATGTTGTAAATTATTTCTTGACACTTTTTCGTGTGGTCCGTCCCTATATTTTACATTTCAGAGATCTATAATTCAATCATTGCCGTATGCTAATAATTTCTATATCATCGTGACCAATGGTAATTTTTCTGGCCTAATTGGTAATATCTTTAAATTCAAAATTTGTGGCTTACAGTGGTTTTTACAAATTCTGTCAAACTTAATATACTGCTTAAGTATCCAAGCAATATGCTGATTACCCTAAATAGATCAGAATTTAAAAAGTTGTAACTGAATATACTAGGTAAAATGATTTAATTTATTCAAATAATTTTATTTCATGTTCAATTCTTCATGGTTTATTTTTTTATAGTTATTTTAAAAACGTCTTTGGTATTTAAAAGCGTTAAATTTTTCTAGAATTTTTTGCGCTTGTAAATTAATTTTATCTTTATGATAAACATTCTGTCACGGAAAATGGCTCCAGGTGTCGAATGCAATAAAAAATTTGATTATTTTTTGAAGAGAAGTTACACATGTTACTAATGATGCTCTAATCTATTTTAAAATCTGCCAGTAAATTAAAGGAGAAATTGAACATTGAAGAAAATATACAATTTTCTTTAAAAGTGTGTACCAGTAATACGCCTGGTGGTATGCAACCTACGCTGCCTTATGTTTGCAGCTACGTGTGATTGCTCACTGCAGGCGCATCTTGGAGACCAGTATATTTCTTCACTAAACCTATAATGCGAAATTCAAATTGAAATCTTTAAATATAAGTATTTTTTCTTTGACAACTCGTATAAATATGCTTTAGAATATGACACTAACGTTCAATATTTAATTAATAAATAAGTATTTAATTGTTTTACTTTTTAAAATGTATTTTATTCAGGAAAAGCAATTTTCTTAATTATTATTGCAAAAGTATTTTCCACCCATTAAGCATTTTAAGTATTTACTAGAACTTTTTTGTTTATATTTTTCAATTTTTATCTAATGAGAATTTTACGAATAAATGTCTTGTATAATTTAATACATTAACGGTTATGAACAATAAAAAAAGACAATACTCCACATTAAAAAATAATTTGTTTTGAAAAAGTGATCGGATGAAAAATTGATTTTTCTACTGATTGTAACTAAAACAATGTGAGGCTGGCAAAAATTGACTTTTTCTACTGCGACGTTTTGTTAGCTTTTAGGTTTTATAGTTTTTAAGGCCCCTTAGTGTTATATTAAATTGCAGCGGGATGTAATTGAATTTCAAGTAAAATTAAACATTTTTTCAATTACAAAAAATTATATATTAAATGAACAATGTTCAGCTTATAAGCCCTTTTAGAATAATAAAAATTTTAGAATAATAAAAAGACAAATATGATGGTATATTTCTTAACTCACTTTTTTGAATTTCAAAAATCGATCATCTGTGAGGCACATTTCGGAAAGATCACGCGCTAAACTCCTTATAGAATACGGCCCCTCAATTAAGCTTTAAAGTTCTACAAGAGTGAATTTCATAATAATATTATTTCTTAATAGTCAAAACGTCTAATTTTTAAAATTAAAATGTTTTATTAAGTCTATTAAAGTCAGCCAACCAATACTGAATCTTCGTAATTATGCATTATTCGCACCTGTATAATGCCCATTTTTAAATTTAAATAAAGTCAAAACAAATCTTAAATTTTAGATGAAATTAATTTGTTTAAACAATTGATAAATGCTTAATCAAATCTGTTTTTTTCTTATAGTTTTCTACAAAAATAATGTGTATATAAAAACCGAAATTTTCTCATCGCTTTATTTGTTATTTTTCCAATTCCTTATCACGCTACTCATTCATTTTTTTGAATCACTCATTGTATAATTTATCCATCAGGACAACATTTTTGTTGTTGAGGATTAACTCGGGGTTAAATAAAAATTTCAATCTGTTATCAACGCAGATTATTTATTACTCATGGAATTATTTTAAAGAAAAAAGATTAGGCCGCACCTTTTCCTCATCGCTTTTTACCAAATTGAAAAGAGTGCTACGATTTCAATGAATGATATAATTTTTATAAAAAGACATACATAGCGTATATACGCTGATTTTAATTAGTCAGGGAATTTGTATATACCCTGAAATACCTGGAAATGTCAGGAAATTTTTTTTTAAGTCAGGGAATTTCTTCAAGAGCGTAGTTAATTTTTTTTAAATTGCAATATTAAATGGAATAAAATGCTATTTTTATTTAAATCAATGTTTTGACTGAAAGTTCAGTTTATTAAATTTATTCCAAGTGCAACTTGAACTATTTTGTTGAAAATTTTTTTCTTGTTTTTTAGTTATTGAAAATTAATTTTCCTACTTAAAATATAACTATTTAATATTTGGTTGAAAGTTTTAAGCTTTAAAACAATCTTCTGGGCTGAAAATAATTCTTTTTTGGGAAATTTAATGATTCTAGTTAAAGGCTTATCAATTTATTTCAAAATTCATGTTTTTGGTTGCATATTCAACTATTTAAGTTGTCGAATCATTATTTTAGTTGAAAATTCGTCGCTTTGTTTGAAAATGCATTTTTGAACTAAAAATTTGACTATTTTATTGTTATTCGACAATCTATCTCTTTAATTTAAAATTCATATATTTTCAATAAAATTCGTCTTCGTTGATGAAAACGATTCTTCTATTCAATTTTTGTTTAAAAATTGATTTTTTTTGTTTGAAATGAAACTGTTTGGTTGGAAATTTGTTTCATTTGCATTTGACAATGCAAACATTTGGTTGAACATTCTTGTATTTTTAATTTTGACTTAAATTTTTTTTGTCAACATGATCTAAAATGGTAGAAAATTCATCGTTTTGGTTAAAAATATAACTACTTTGTTCAAAATTAAAATCTGTTCTCAAAACTCATCTTTTTGTTTAAAATTCATTTATTTTATATAAAGATTGATCATTTTAGTTAAAAATTCAGTAGTTTGGTTAAAAATGTAACTGTTTAGTTAAAAGAGGGTCTTATTTAATTGAAAATTTAACTTTTTGATTAAAAATTCATATATTTTATTTAAAAATCGTCTTTATTGCTAAAAAAAAATTTTTCCTGTTTGAAAATTGACCGTCTTTTAAAAATCCATTTTTTTGCCTAAAAATTTAATTAAGTATTGATCATTTTTGTAATCAATTCATCTTTTTGGTTGAAAATAGAACTATTTGGTTAAAGGTAAAATCAATTTTGATTAAAAAATAAATCTGTTTTTTTTTGTGTAAGATGTTTTTCAGTTGAAAATTCATAAATTCATGTATCTTTTTGAAAGTCCAAATTTCTACGTGAAAATTTAGGAATTTGAAGCGGTTCAAGTTGATTTTTAATATAGTACTTACATTATTTTACATAAATATGCATTAAATTTTAGGTACAAGTAGATAAAATAAACATGTATTTGAATTTTTATTCAGATTCATGTACTTTAGAGATAATTTCGAGGAATGAGTAATTATGTTTTTATCATTATTTAATTATTTATTTAATATAGTGTGCCAAAATATTTAAAAATATCTTGTTATATTAATTAATTTCCTATGAAATAAAAAGGGAAATTATTTGTAATAAACTCACGAAAAATCATACCTGGAAAAGCTTGAGATACCTGGAAAAAGCCTGGAATTCTCAGGGAATTTTTTTCCATGATTTGAGTAGACACCCTGTTAACGCTGATTCAGATTTAGAGACTAAATGTATAGAAAATCTTTTTCTAAAGACAAGAATCGATCATTCATTAAAATCTTGTTATAAAAATGGGTCACAATAAAAGGAGTTGAGTAAAGAAGAAATCTATCTAAAAACATAATTTCTTATGCGTTTAAATTTTTCCATGAAAAATATTCTTTTCTTTTTTAAACGAAACTATGGATTACAATTAAACAATTGAACAGTGATTTTGAAAATATGGGAAAAGTCAGGGATTTTTTATAAAAACAACTTTTATTCAAAGGAATTTGCAAGAACTGTGAAAAGCTTCAAGGGATGCTAAAATATTTTAAATGATTTGAAAAATTGTAGGGTATTTTTAAAAAACCCCATTACTTTTCAAGAAGTTGAAGAAATTTAAATGAGATTAAAATCAAATTTAGAATACTAATTAACGTTCAATAATCAACTTAATGAGCAGAATTCCTGAAAATGAAGTCAAGAATCCAACGACCAATTTGTTTGGTTGCCTTCTCATTTTTCTTTCCTCTTTTTTATATTTTTTTTATATATCTAAAGGGATAAGATCTTATTCTTTTCTTTTTAGGGGGAAAAATAGGGAAGGAAATTTTTTTTCAGATTGCAATAGGAACATTTTATGGCGATTGTCCAAATTTGTTCGTTGGATTCTTGATTTTATTTTGAAGAAGTCTGCTCATTTACTTTTCAAGAGCTCTAAAAAATGTCAAACAATATCAAAAGATTTTATATGATTTGATATATTAACAGGTACTTTTAAAGTTCCAAAATTTTTGCAGAGGATTTCAATGATTTGAAGGGCATGTAAGCGATTTTAAATATTTTAGGGTATCTTAAAAGACCCCAAGGTATTCTTTAGATATTAAGCAAATTTCAAGGAATTTTCAAGGATTTAAATGATTTTGAGGGATTTGAAAAACTTGATATTACATTGTGAATAATTTTTCAGAATTTCAGAAGATGTTTAATGGTTTTATAGTTCCTATACGATTTTATAATATTTTAAAAGATTCCAAGGCATTTTGTAAGATGTCCAAAAATTTCAATGATATAATGGGATTTTAAAAGCTCTCCAGGTATTTCAATTAATTTACCACGATTTCAGAAAATATCAAATTTCATAGAATTTCACGGAATTTTATAATCTTGAATTTTTTCATTAACGTGAATTCTTCTAAATCACATTAATCCCAATCAATTCAATGAATTTAAAAGGTTTTTTTCGGTTTTTGTCTAATTCATCTTGACTAAATAATTTGTCCTGATAATAATACATTATAAATTTATAAATTTAAACCTAATATTGCCTTGTTCCATTGATGAAAGATTCTATATTTAAAAAGTTTCATGATTATAATTTTAGTAATTATATATTAATGATAAGGGAAAATCAAACAAGTCAGGAAATTTTGAAAATATAAAGTTTTGCAGCCACCCTGATATTATGCAATTAAATTAAAGATATTCAAAGATTCTTATGAATAATATTCTATATTTTCCATTTCCAATGACACATATTAGTTTGATTCTCCGTTGTTGCAGAAAAAACATTTTCACACGCTGACGATCAAAACCCAGTCAATTTCAACCCTTGATTCCTGACATTCCCTCTTCACCATCATCCGAACTTCCTTTTCCGGGCGAGAAAATTTCAGGAATTCAATTAGGAGCGCAAATAGCATGATTTTCTCCTGTCAGTAGACTAGCTTTGCTGGTGATGAGATGACAACAAATAACATAGCTCTTTTCTTCCGTGACTCTACTCTATATATTATATATGGGGCATTCCATTTCATATGGGCACACTTTTCAAAGCAATATTTTTTCAATAATTTTTCAAACTGTGGCAAGAAAACAAAACAGAATATAATTCCTTTCTATAGTTTTTAAAAGTTTTGAATGGAAATTTCGAATTCTCAAAACATGCATCCTCAGATTTTGATAAAATGCATATTGAAAGAAAGCATAGAATTTTTAGTTCATGGCCCTGAATGGATATAATGCACGTTTTATTATATTCTGAAATATTAAATTAAAATAATTATATATTATAGAATCTCGAGGATCCTGAATTCAGAATTTAACATAATGAAATAAAGAAACAGAGGAATTCTGAATTCTTTTTTAGCGGAAATTGCAAATCTCGTAACGTATTTGATTTATCTAAAATCTTTCAAATTCTTTGAAACTTGTTTGATTACTTAAAAACACCTAAAATTGTAATTTGAAGATCCTTGAATGTAAATTTAATTAAACTTTAAATTTAAAGTTCTCTAAAAACCAGTTTAAATCTTGCAAAATTCTATGAAATCCCTTTAAATTATTTATATCTAATGAAATACGAGTTTTTTTTGCCAAAATTTCAGTACCAATAGCAATTTTTCCAATTTCCGCTATTCGTAACGAAAAAATGCAGCTATTTGTACTGAAATTTAAGTAAAAGTAGCCACGACCTTTGAGATAGTAGGTTTAAATCTTTTGAAATCCCTTGAATACAAATGAAATTAAACTTATTCATTAAAATAGAAAATAAAAATCTAATATATACCGCAAAGCAGAAATAATTTTAAACACCTTAAATATGAATTTAATTAAATTTTATATTTAAAGTTCTCTGAAAATCAGTTTGAGCCTTACAAAATTTATTGAAATCCCTTCGAATCATTCGAAATTACTTGTAACACCTAGAAATGTTTTAAAACCGCTTGAAACCTTATGAAAATGGTTAAAATTAGTATAAATGTTTATAAATCTCATAAAATCCTTTTGAAAATCAATTACAATTCGTAGAAATCCCTTGAACATAGTTACATTTCTTTGGAATTTCTAGAATCGCTAAGAAAATATAAGAAATTCATTACCAAACAACCAACGAGCAAATTTGAACAACCACCATAAAATGTTACAGTTGTAATTAAAAAAAATCTCTTTAAAAAAAATTTATAAAAACGAAAAAAATGTTTCATAAAAATAAAAAAGAGGAAAGAAAAATGAGAATGCAACCAACCAAACCCCTTTTTTTATTTCTTTCTACTTTTTTATTTTTATTATTATCAAATCACAATAAAAAACATTTGTAAATAATATTCACCAATGAATATAAGTACATCATTATGAAGGTAAGAAAAATTTAAGTAGGTAGGAACAGCAACGAAACAATGATGTCTGATACCTTGATTCCTGATAATCAAGCCAAAATTGTCAAAATATTGACTGGATTCTCAGGTATCAAAGAGAGAGCATCGTTGTTTCGTTGCTGTTCGTAAATGCTTATATTTTTCTTACCCTGATACGGGTGATGTATGAGTACCGAAATGTTGGTGAATATTATTTACAATTTTATTTATTAATAATAACAATAAAAATACGAAACAAATAAAAAAGAAAATTTTTTTCTTTTTTACGAAATTTTTTTTCAAAGAGGATCTTTTTTTAAGAGGAACATTTTTCAAATTACAATAGGAACATTTTATGGTGGTTGTCCAAATTTAGTCATTGGATTCTTGGTTTTATTTTTAGGAGTTCTATATATTAACTTGAGTATTGGACGTTAAGTATGATTTTAAATTTGATTTTGGTCTAATTTAAATTTTTTTAATTTTAATTTTCATTATAGACCTATACTGAACTTTCTATAATGTTTTTTCGAAAAAGAGATTTCAGAGGTAATTAACCCCTCGGTTTTGATCCAATAACATTTAATTAAAAAATGGTCTGCACACCAAAGTTTATACCAAATACTACCCCAGATATCTTGGTAATCATGCAATATGATGGCTTATGGTTTTGAACCTACCATTAGGTCCTATGGTACTGCAATTTATCGCTGTTTGAAGAAAATACTAAAACATTTGTTTTGGACAGTGTGCTTACATGATATGGAATGCACCAAATGTAGTTTTATGTCTATAAGATCCCATGTCTGTCTCTCTGACGAAGAAGAGTCGACAAAGCGAGGAAAAAGCTCGCGTTCCTCGTAATTACCTTTGAAGGTGGATTTTCCTTGGCGAGCCCGCGCAATTCTCCTCACGATCGTCTAAGGACGGGGACCTTTTGGAATTGAGTCGGACCTGCTTGGTATTCGAGTTGCGAGTTCCATGGGACGGAGGGTGGGTGGGGATATGGGGAATGGGGAATGGGGGTCGTGATTGAATCTACGAGTCCGACCGTGGTCCGAAGAAACACCCCATGGCATTTATATCTTACGAGCAACCCCACCCCACCCACAAAGACCCTAACATCCCCGTGGACACGATAGGAATAGTTTTATTATAGCGAGCACGTTGACCATAACGCACAGGAACGACGGACCCCCCATTGAACGTTATACGAAGCAACCCTGCTTTAGAAAGGACCTTAACGCCATAACTCGCTCTGATTTCACCAAACCTATATCGGTTCCGTTTTTTCTTCACGTTTGATTCGGTTATGATGATGTCGTTGGGAAAATGGGTCGATGATGAAATTATCATGATGATGGGTAAAAACTGATATGGTATATTTTACATGAGAGGTATTTTTGCGTATTTGAAGATAGGCGAATGAGAATAATAAATCACAAGGGCTCTAAGAAAGGACCCTCCTCCCCATAATATTTGTATATATAGTTAGTTAAAAAAGTGCTTTTTTACAATGTAGGTAAATTTAAAAAAAGAAATTGTATGAATTATTTAAGCTTTTTTGGATAAGAAATACCGATAACTATTTTAGAAGTCGTCATTATTTTAATATTTTCTGCTGATTTAATACTGCAAGTAGTTGCAAGGATCAAAATCAGTCCTCTATTTCCCTTTTTCTCTATTTCTCCCCTTTTACTCATTTTTTTAAAGCCCCTGTAATCCATATATTTAAACAATTTCGTTTATATTTTCGCCTTTTTTCCTCTTTTTTCAAGCTATGATATAATTTCCCAAGAATTATAGTAAATTTTCAATATAAGATTTTTGACGATTTGCCCAAAAAACATTTAAAAAATAAAATCTAACATGATTGAGTCAACAGTGTTGCAAAAAAATATTTCATACTTAATTAAGACACCTATGTTCTTATAACATGATTCGAAGTGGTTCTATGTCTTAATTTTGAAATTTTAATCTACAAATAATCCCTGAGAAGAATTTTCTAGATGTGCACTTCATCCAAGTTTAAAATCACCTAATCTTCAACTTCATTTGTAAAATTTGCCAAAGAGGGTATTTTATTTGTTGCAATAAATGTTAGAAGAGAATGTCAAGCGTGAATAATTGAAAAAATAGATAAGGTCATGATGAGCTAATGTCAATTAAAATTACGATTTTTGCCTAAAGTGGAAGAAAAAACACAAATATGTAAATAACTATATTTACATAAACAATTATTAATGAACTATCTTTTTAAGATTTACTCTTAGATTTCGCTTTTAAAATTTGATGCAACAATCAATGGGCCTTTCTTCATCAATTATATAAATCAAGAGAAAGATTAAATACGTTTTATGTTAGTGTTTTTTGCTGCAAATTAGTATATGTAGAAAAGAATTTAATATAAAATCATAAAGTTTCGAAGAAAATTTAAAAATCGAAAAAATATTAGGTTTTGTTAGTTTTTTTCGCTTTTTATGTTTTTCGTTTTTTTAGTAAACAAGAATCATCATCAAGATTCCCAATTTTCAACAATGTTTTTTTTGGTCGAAGGTTGACATTTTTATTTAAAAATGAATAGATTTTAAAGAAGATCATAATATATTGAATTGAAAGTTATTATAATTTAAACAAGATTTAAAATATTTTAACAATTTTGGAATATATTATCATTTTTATCAGAAATTGTTATTTTCAGTGAAGATGTATTCTATTTCAAAGAAGACATATTTACAGTTTTTCAACAACTTTAGGTTATGTTAATATGTTTCACATGAAATTGCTAATTTTAAGAGAAAATCATTAGCTTTAAATATCAAATGATTTATTTTGTTTACAACAGGAAAATTTATAAGATTGAACAGTTTTGGACTGTGTTAGTGTTTTGGCTGGTAAATTAAAATTTTTATTTAAAAATTCTTACGTTTCAGGCAATTCATAAGTTTTAAACTATTTTAGCTTAATAATAGATGTAATGCTTTCACGATGATTCATCATAATAAAAAAGAGAAACATCGGCAAAGATAACTCGTTGAGCTAAATAAAGAATCAACTAAGAAATTAACTAGGAAATTAGAATTTTAATGTGCTTTGTCAATGGTTATTTGGAAGACAAATGAAAACAAACTTTAACTTCGAATTTTGTGTTTCATTTATACTTAATGCAATTCTTTAAATTAAAATTTATTTACGAGAGCAGTTTCAAAAAGTTATGTGCATACTTTTTATCTTATAATTTTGTTTAATTAATAATAGGTATATTTGTAATACAATTTTTGTCTATTTGGATGTTTTTAAAAATTTCGTTTGATTGTACACCTTTTCTTTCAATTAAACGTTTTTTTATTTGCTCTTAGGAGATAAAAAGAATTTTAAATTAATGCATATATTTTGTTTTCTGTTTCAGGTGAGTTGTTACTTTCTTTGATTACTGTTGGTCCAAATTATGTGAGTATTCATGTTTTTATATACACTTTTTCCCTTTTTTCTCTTACTTTTGGGTTATTCCAGAATAGATCGTCTATACTTATTTTGATGTGATTTCAACCAATATTGACGTTAAAACACAATTTTCCTTAATGTTCCTAAAGCGAAAGTTCACTATTTATAGGTGTTAATATTTCTATTCCGTTGATAAAAATGATTTAAAAAAAGTGTATACACTGAAAAAATGGTGGACGTGCTGCATTGCTTAATTCTTTTATTGCAAATGAAAGAATTATTATTAATTTGAATCAGACTTAAATTATATTATAATTTTTTTATATAAATTTCATGTGGTTACTGCATATTTTCATTTGGGTAATAATCTTTATTCTAAACTTAATTACAAAATTGTGTCACAAAATTTTTGCTTTTATTAAATCCTCGGTTTGCTTCTTGGAATATCTCCAAAGTTGCAGAAAGAAAAATTATAAAACTTGAAAGTTATCTTTAAGTGTTGAAACTGTACATACCCTGTAAATTTTTTATGAAAACTTGTCAGTTTTTGATTCAAAATTTGTTTGTAAATTATGTAGGGATAACTCTTTTCTAGCCGATGCGAAACGGAATAACAACATGAACGAAATTTGCTTTCAAAATTTGATTGATTTACATTTCAAACTATGTAAATAATTTTTTTCATATGAATATATGTGATAACTTTATATAACTAAAAAAACAATATGTTTTTATGTTTGAAACGTAAAACAATCCAATTTGAAAAAATAACTTCATTCATATTGTTATTCCGTTCCGTGCAGAGTAGAAAAGGGTTATCTTTGTGTAATTTCCAAAGTATTTTTAAATAAAAACCAGGCAAGGTTCCATCGAAAAATTTTATTGGGCGTATAAAGTTTTTCCATCTAAACAAATCATTCAAGTTTTATATTTTCTCATTTTTTTAAAGAACCAATTTATATATAAAGGTATGCATTTCTTTCGACTTTACTAAAAATTATTATTACTAGGGACGCTACTTTTATAAAAAGTTGAATTTAATTATTTTGACAAAATAATGACAGAGAAATATCAAGTTGGAAACCTCAAAATTTGATATTTCGAAGCATTAGTACTTAAATAAAAATATATTGTTACCACATGAAACTTGCATTCGTAAATGGTAATTTAATTTCAATCTGTCTTAAATTAATTTTCAAATCTATCGAAAAAATTACAATTTTGTGAGACATCGCATCCACGTAAATTATACCACATCATCAAAAACCTTTTTATCTTCTTTCTGATATAGTTAGGTATATGTATAGGCAACATTTTCAATTTAATTGAACGTCACTTTGCTATTTATCATTCAAAACTATAAATGTGATTTAATTTTCGACCGCAAAATTTCTCTGTCTATGTTGGTGTTGGTTAATTAGAATTTTTCATTTAAAAGTTTGAAAGCACCTTTAAGCTGTACCTCGCATTTTGGGTTCTCATGTTATATCTGATCGCCATGTACTTATTCTTTTTTTTTACGAACTCAATAAGATTGATTATTATTATTATTATTATATTGGCCCACCATCCATCCCACAGGTACTCATGACCTGGTACTTCGCTACTAAACAC
>JAAAKG020097388.1:0-16037 GCA_010014905.2 Druon quercuslanigerum
AATTGAAAACTTCACTAAAAATTTTTTGTTCACTTTTCACCCGATTAGCCACAGCATGGGTCAATAATGACCCGATCTACACTTTCTGCCAATCCTGTACGAAAACCAGTGTTGAACTAAGAACGCCCCTAGGCCCTTCAGATGTCCCTAATTTTTCCCCTAATTATCAGCATATTTGCTTCGCCCCTGCGACTTTCCCTTTTTCAGAAACTTCACTTTTCAAATCGCTTCGGGTCATTTTTGACCCACCTGGTGACCAGAGGGTTCATTTGTAGCCCTAGTGATGTGAACAATTCCATCTTGGTTTTTGCAAACTTTACATGGAAGGCTTTTGAAAAAGCGATTGGCTAGTAATAAAAAGCTAATTTTTTTATATTTGGCAAATATTTGAACAAAATATTTAAATGCAAACTTCTAATATTAAATTTGTTATATGTAAAAGTCGAGTCATAGCATCCTTATTCTACAGGGTCAAGAATTTGCCAATTTTTTAATGATTGGACATGTTATTACGGTTTAATTTTAAAATTTTCTTTTTAAATGCTTCAATAAATTGCATAGACACCATAGATAGCCAATTAATTGAAATTGTTTAATTCTGAGCTGTTGAAAGTTATCAGATGTCGTAGAATTGTACATTGTAAACGTGTCAATTTTGAAAATGACCGTATTTTGATGATTTGTTTAATACTTTAATGTTTGTAATTATTACACATGGTAAAATTTAAAATTATTATATTGGAACAATTTTCTTAAAAATATCGGTCTTGTTTAGAAAGTTCTTCCGATAGTTCTAAAATAATTCTTTTTGTTTCATTACAGCACGAAGCTCGTAAAGAAGAAAGTTTAAAACGCTCTAAAGAATTTCGAGAAAAGATTCGATCGAGCATTAAAGAAAGAAACGCGTGACTTCCATTCTCGAATCAAACTATTTAGGTTTTTTAAACAAATAATTAAACGTCGCAGATACACAAGAAAAAAACATTCAGAGTATTTTGTAACGAATTTAAATCAAATAAACTGATATGGAAGAGCCGTTAAACAAAAAGATGAAGCTTACTGTTGATTTAGAAAACAATCTTCCCGTAGTTACAACGACGAAAGAAGATTCCCTGGCCGATTCAGAGGACATAATTTCTCAAGTAAAAATAGCAGCAGAGGAACCAAAGAGTAATTTTCAGGACGACGGGTCCATGTTTCCATTCCCGAAGGACGAAGACTCGTCCGAAATGTTAGAAGGAGTGGATTTCACCAAAAAATGGCCTTGTGTAACCGAACGATACTTTACTCCCTTTTACAAAATTGACGTGCAAACACCCGAAGATGACATTTGCATTCGCATCCATACAAATCGAATCTGCATGATTTCCCTGGCTCCGAGTCACTCTATTTTGCAGGAAAATAAGCAAGTTTCGAATGTCAACTTTAGAGTGAGCGAGAAACTCGACAGGACGAAGAATAAAGTCAAAGGTAAAGGAAAACATGGAGCACAACCTATGCAGGAAAACTCAAACATTTGTACAATAACATGCACCGATGGGACAGCGTACATGATTAAATGCTGTATGATCGGGAAGCTGGTGGAAGTGAACGATTCGCTGGCGACGAATCCATCGCTTTTGACAGAGCCACCCCATAAAGGTGGATACCTCGCGATCGTGCTGCCAAATATAAAACTAGTAGAAGATATGAAGACGAAATTACTGACGCAGGAAGCTTACGAAGCCGCTCTAGAGGACAGAAAAACAAAATTTAAATTGCAGGAACGGAAGGAATCAGTTCCAAAAATTGTAGTTGAAGGTTGAAGAATGTACGTAAGAGTTCAAAAGAGTTACAAGAGTTTAAATATTTTGTTTTCTGGTATTTTTAATTAGAAATATAGACATTAAGAATAACATGCTTTCCTTTTTCATCCAGATGTTTAATGTACATTATTCAAAGATTAAAAATGTAAAACTTAAAAAAAATTTAATGGACAACTAAAAATATGTTGTGACTGTCCAGAACTATGTATATTTCGCACTTTTCACTCAATATACTATTATTTTCAAACATTTATTACAAATTTTGTAAACGACAACCAAAATAGAATTATTTCAGGTTACATTAAAAAATTCAAGAATTTTGTATTAAAAATGCCTACGGCGATGGGTCGGTAAACAAAAAAAAACCCTAAAAATCTGTAGACTCAATAAAATATGCACCTCGACTCAATCTTATATGGGACTAATATTTTAAAAACACACTTTGCAGTGTTTCCTGCAACCCAGAACGGGTTTCACGACAACAGGCAAATAAATATAGGAAATTGGAGCTATTGACGAATTTGGTTTAAAACATTTTTTTTTTTTATGTATATTGTATTTGATTACAAACTCAAATTCGGATAGTAAGAAACTGAATTTGAACCTTTCGAGAATTGACATCTCTCCGCGGTTTCCAATGATAGGTACCGCGCGAGAAAAAAAAAAAAACAGTTCGAGTGTAGTTCAATTATTTTACGTGATTTTGCCACTTTTGCATTTAAAAACTTATTTTTTGACCTGGGATAAGATTTTTTAAACACTGCAAGGAGAGTTTTACGTTAACGTTAAACTGCGCAAGTGATTGCTATCACAATAATAAGGTTTTACGATAAACTACAGAATATTAAGAATTAGGATACAATAATCCGTAAAAAAATAACAAAAAACTTAAGAGTTCGAAAGATTGTTGCATTTAATTTTGGGCATACTAGATCGAAAAAAAACTCAGATATTTTGACTTAAAAAACTGTCGATTCTTGTACTTATTAAATATTACAATTACAATAGATAACAACAAAGCTTGTAACAAAGTACAAAAATGTACAAGTTTGTCTGAATAATAGACAAAAGTTCTCCTTTCCTGTAATTTATTGTGTTTAGGTAGTTCAGGGTGTCCAACGATTCTTAGGAACAAATTGAAGGTCTTTTCCAGGTTTTCGAGACAGAGAAGTCTAGTTTTTCAGGGTCACATTTTTTGTAAAATCAAATAATGAAATAACCGTTTGTTATACATTTGAAAAATGAGTTATTTCATTTTGTATTGCCCGACAATTTTTGAAGAAATCAGAACTGTAAATAAATAAATTATTAAGTTTTTGCGAACATAAGTCGTCTTTGATGCCCTTGAAACTTGTAAAATCTGTGTAAAATCTTTGTGAATTGTTTGAAATCGCTCGAAGTAGTTTTTGAGATCTTGAAATTTCTGTGAAATCTTTTGGAATTTTTTGTAAAATATATTAAATCTTTAAAATCGTTGAAATCTATGAGAAAATTTTTGAAATCTAGCATTTTTATGAAATATTTGTAAAAGCTTTCCTTAATCTTTGTTTGTGAAATCTTTTGTTTATATTTGAAATCAGTAAAATCTTCTCAAATTTCTTTAAACGTTGTGAAATAGATTAAAATCTTGAAAATATTTCGTATTCGTTTGAAATCGTTTTAAATGTTTAAAAACTTTTAAAATCTGGTGTACTGTTCCTTTATGAAAATTTTGGAATTCTTATATTCTTTTGACATATTTGTGAAATATTTTGTATTCATTTGAAATCATTCAAATATTTTTAATCTGTGAAAAGTCTATTGAAATCTTAGAAATCTGATTTACAAAAAATGCATAGAAATCTCTATTTATTCTGTAATCAGTAAAAGATAAATTATATCTTGATACAAAAACATCTTTTTAGTAGCAATATTTCTAAACGAGATGCTTCTTTCATAATAGAGTAAAAGATTTAAATTACTTTTCGCATTTTAATAAAATAAGGCTTTTAAAAGAAAAGAAAATTTAATTCAAGGTTCTCGTGCAAAATTCAAGTAGTTTTTCAGAGTTTCAACGTTAAAAGAATGAAAGGAGCATTCCAGGTTTTCAAGGTCGGTTTTTAAGGTGGAAAATTGTGATTTGTTTTTCCTAGACTCCACTAGTAAGTAAAATAAGAAATGTGTTTGGTTGTTGTGGAAGACTTGTCTGGAAATAATATTAAACCAGTTTTTAATTATACACTGTGATGTATTGTACTAAGTATATTATTGAACTGTATAACGACGAGATTAGTATTAGAAGTTGCGAACATAGACTCGAGACGAAATCGAGTGTTCCGCTTAAAGGTACGAGAAATCTAATATCTGAAATTTTTGGGATGAACATTGGTGGTGGCGTAGACTATTGACACAAATTGGAGAGGATAGAAAACTATCTGTAATTGGTTGAAAAATTATAGGAGGAGGTATTGGGTACTCCTCTTTTCTTGACGTCGCAACTTGCGGGATTTCCCGAGTTTCATTAGAGACGGTCAGGATTTGTAGATGAGTTTTCTGGGCGACGGACAATTCCGCCCCAGCTACCTGTGCACCGTCCCCCACTACGCTGCTTCCCCTCACACCGCCGAGCTGCTGCCACTGAGCTTGGTCAGCGGGGGGCCTTTGTTCGTAATGAGGCCTCAAATATGGAATATAAAATTTTTTAAGTTTCCCACTTATTAAATCACAAATATGATATTCGAAATCTACGAATTATAACGATTCCAACGATATGTTGTTTGACTCATAAAGTTGACAATTAAAGAATTAGTATTCATTTTTATATTCAAGTTTACGTACAAATAAATGGAAAATTTTCCTTCTCAATAATTTTGCACTTTGCAAAAGGATGAATAGTTTCAGTCTTACCATAGTTTGGGAAAAATTTGGGAAATTCCGGAAGCTAATATTTGGCTAGACTTGAAAGATCATAAATTTTGTTTATTGCTCAGACAAACAAATTTTTTAAAACTGTTCCTTAATAATTTTTCACTTTGCAAAAGGATGCATAGTTTCAGTCTTACCATAATTTGGGAAAAAATTTGGAAAATTCCGGAAGCTAAAAAATCTGAAAGATGACTGCACTTTTCCGCCTAAAATCCGGTCCGAAAGAACTGCGGATTTAACCCGGACAACGAATGCGTGTAAATCGTTCCATTCTCACTTCAACAATTCATTTTGTCAGACACATCCTTCAATTTTCAAAACTATTAAAACTCTGCTCGAAGTTCAAACGGGAACTTACTTCAAGTGCAATAGCATTGATTCACCTTTTCAGTACCAGAATTATTACTGCAAGAACAAGCGTGAATTTATTTAAAATCAGATTGATGATTACGGACTCGGAAAGATTTTTCGTTTCGATTTTGTAAAATCGGTATCTTCATATTATCGCACTCACTGAACTAATCGCATTCGCTATTAATAATATAAAGTGGAATTTATACAATCATTTATAATTAGAACGTTTTTTCCAGATGTTGTTACTGTATATAATAACGTATTTACAAATTAAACAGGCCCTTTTCAGGACCACTAAATATTCTAAACGAAGGAACATATTATCTTTTGTGTCAAACATGTATAATTTTTTTTTCAACTTTATGAGTCAAACAACATATCGTTGGAATCGTTATAATTCGTAGATTTCGAATATCATATTTGTGATTTAAAAAGTGGGAAATTAAAAAAATTTTATATTCCATATTTTAGGCCTCATTAGGAACAAAGGCCCCGCGCTGACCAGGCTCGGCGGATGCTGCTCGACGATGTCAGGGGAAGCCGCGTAGTGGGGGAACAGTACACAGGTAGCTGGGGCGGAATTGTCCTCTGTCCGAGTTTTCTAACGGATAAGTACTGCAATAAAAATCTTTAAGTGTCCCCAGCGAGGACCAGATGCTTATTCACAAGCGGATAACCATAAAGTGTAAAAATTAAACCTTGCCTTGAACCTTTTCGGAAGTACAACCTTTATAGTAATAAAATTTGGGCTGTTTCGCAGCTGTATCACGTAGCGTATCATGGCGTGAGAAAATATTAGAACGCTAAAACGATGATAAAAGTTCTTGAAGGAAATGTAAAATCGATTTTACAGAACATATTGATGGTTTGAGAATTTCTGAATAACTATTAACAAATGGTTACGCAAGAACAAAATGCCAATTGATTTTTCAAAATATCCAAAACTTTCTTGATAATTTTTTTTACCCTTTTTTCTTTTTTCGGACAACTTTGGTAAAACAGATCAGGAAATTTTTTTTATTGGAACCGAATTTCACACAGTTAAATTTTTATTCATGCTACACACCTTTATATGCCGCAAATGCCTTACAGGTACCGGCCCTATATTACGTAACGCTTTTTTAGTCTCTCTATATCCCCCCTTATGACGCCACTATAACATCATACAATGACCCTCTCCCCCTAATTATTACGTAAATTTCAGTAATCTAACTTTTTTTACTAAAAATACTTTTTCTATGCGTAAAAAGCATGGTCTATTTTTACATTCTCATCCCACTGAGTTCTATGTAAAATTTGACTGTCGGTTTTTACTAAATCTCCACGTTTTGGGACCCCTGAGTCAGAAAAAAAAGATTTTTACCAAGGTTTCTGTCTTTCTGTAGGCACGATAACTTTCGAAAGACTGAGCAAATTGGATTGAGCATTGGAACACGTTTTTAAGACATAAATGCTTTTTAAGAAATCAGAAATGCCATTTTCCAGAAAAACTATAAGAAATATGACAAAAAAGGTTAAGAAGCAAATTGTCACCATAAAAAGATAAAAAGTTTCCTGAGGCGATTTTTTTGATAGGACACATATTTTTCGTTTTGATCGTGAAAAATTCAATCAGTAAAAAAATCAATTTTTGGGTGAAACTACTCAAGTTACGAAAAAAAACAATTGACAAAAATTGTGTACCCAACAAAAATCTATAAATTCTTTCATTCTTTGTTTTTTAGGAGGCGTATTTTTTATTTTAATCGTAAAAAGTAACATAATTTTTTTTTAGATTATACTTTTGGAGAACCAAAACAAGATTCGAGAAAAAAAATGAAGAGACAAATGGTTCATCTAAAATACGTCGACAAATTTGTTGATAGGACATGTCTTCCACATATCTTTTGTCGTTACACTTACAGAAACTTTACAAGTTGAAATTATGCTAATTTTTCATTTTCGTCTATTTTGAAGTGGCCTGAGACCTAAGTTAAATAAAATTTTTCACGCATAAAAAATAATGGTGTTTTATTTTGTCCAAAGAGAACTATTTTTTTAAAGATTTTTGGAAACAAATTTTAAATAATTATCCAATTAACCAAATACCAAAACAAAAAAGCGAAAATTTTGTTGGCGTTTCAAAGAAATTTTAAGTTGATAAAAAATTATATAATCTATAGTATGATTTTATATTATTATTTGTTAGCGAAAACTGAATATATCGAAAATTCACAAGAATTTTTGAACCTATAGAAAACATCTTTAATTTTTAAAACTCTAAAAACTTTCAACCCCTCTGTGGTGGCCGAAAGTGATATAAAACTTTTTTTTTTACATCACGGGTCATCCTGATACTATACCTCAACGTTTACACACGCCAAAAAAACATATTTAAAAAAATTACTTTTTACACTCTTCCCTACTCTCTTATATTATTATAGTTAAAAAGTTATTACATTTTTAAAAATGTTATGTGAAATTTCTGGAACTTCCCATTTTTAATAGGGCTATATTAGTTCCTATTGAACCTTCCTTCCACCTGAAAGCGTTACATAATATATGGACGACACTAGAACAGCTCTAGAATGAAAATAGCATTTATTTTTAATATCTCGATAACTTAATAATTAACAATTTAGTCGTGTAAACCATGGCAAACTATCTTCAGAAGAGTCTCATGCAAAATGTAAAAATAAAACCCACTTAGCTTCATAAAAAAAAGTTCCAAATCAACAAATTCACGGTTTCTTATTTTTTTAATACGATGCCAATGAAAATCTTTTTCAGTTGATTATAAACGTATGTTTATATTGCGATTTTCTTTATATTGAATTAATACACAAAGTTGCATACAAAACAGGTTTATTGTACAACCCAAAACATGAAATATTTATCATCAAACTTGTGACATTCTTTAACTTACTTCTCCCTCAAAATCGATGATTTCTTTGGTATTATCGAAGCATAAGACAAAAACCGAAGAAATATATATGTGTTTAAAAATCTTGTAATTAGTACATTTTTCGCTTCTACCTAAATCTCCTTCTATAAAATTTCTTAAATATAATTAAATTTCTATTTTTGTGCAAGACTAAGGGTTTATTAGCTATTGATTAGAGAAACTTGACTATGGCTGAAACTCTTGTTGGCATTCTGTTTACTTGACTGAATCTCATTTACTTTACTTGTGACACTCTTGCTAGTGTAATTCTTGACTAAATTCCCTAAAACTATCCCAGCAATTAGCAATATTCCAACACTGTGGTTAGAAATGAACTTCTTTGCGCAGTCTTTAGGATTGTCAATGTCCAATGTGTGAATCTGAAATTTAAAAAAAGCAATAATCATAACGAAGTATATGGGAGCTTTCTTAAATTTTCATTTATTATAAGAAAAGTATCGAATATAAATAAAACATTGTTTAATTTGGAATATTGCGAACCTAAAATTAGTTATTCTGAACTTGTGGAGTTTGAATTTCTAACTTTAAATTCTTCGGCTTTTATTCTGGAACATCTTAATTTATATCAAATTGTATCACATAAAAGTGTCATTCCAAAAAATTTCCGTTTTGACATATTCAAATTTTAATTTGATTAATCCTGAAGACTTAAATTTGACACTATTAACTTTTTCATAATCTTATTATTAAAATTGCTTAAATTTAAATGCTAAGTCCAGGGCTTTTGAAACCTCTAGGGATTTCTTTTAATCTGTTTAAAATTTGAAATAAATATTTTAGATAGCCTGAGATTTTGCAGGACCAAAATAACAAGAAAAATTTTTCTCTCTAAGAATTGAGAAAACCCGTTAATATTAGGTAATTTATTCGGAATCTGCATATTATGCCAAATCTTTATACATTATGGATTTTCAATTTGAGTCTGTCCAGAAAAAAATCCCATTTTATGAACTTTTTAAAATCAAAATAAATATTTGGCACAGAAACCAACTTTCAGTTAAGTCAAAGCCTTGAAATGAAAACAGTTCGGTTACGTCAAATTCGCTATATCCCTACCAATGTCTATTGGGGTGGAGAAGATAACGAGTGCGCTTTATACGTGTGCCGTGTGTATCTGTGGCTGTACTGCTAAGTTTCACGTGTTGCTAAGTGGAGGGGACGTGAAATAAAAAATAACTGGGCAGCGCATTTTGATATATCTGATCGTAGACATAAATGAACTTTGATTTAACTGGAAGTTGAGTGTATCCTAAAATTAGTTTAAGCCTCCAGAAACTTTTTCACATTAAAAATAGCTTTGGAAAAATTAAGAAGATTTTACAAAATAAAATGGCCAGACTCTCAAATAATTAAATTTTTTACGAACATTTTTATTGTGAGAAATTTTTTAGAGGATCAACAATCTTTTGAGATAATTTTGATTTAGCCGTTTATTTTTATTTTTGTGGTTAAGATTGAATTGTATTGTCTCCTAGATAAAACATAATTATATAAGTTCTCTAGGATTTCTCAAGAAGAATTTCGACCCACTCTACATATCTAGAAATCCTTGAATAAAAAATTGGTAAAATATTTCAGCATAAAATTTCAAAGCATTGAATTTTTAAATTTAAAATCGTTCATGTTTTTATTCTCCAGTTCTAGATGTTTTTGCGTTATATTTGATCATTTTGGTCCTTAAATGAAAAATGATCTAGTTTTAAGACTTCCAATTCAAAAATTCATGATCAAAAATAAATTTACTCTCATTTACGGGATTTCTGGTCTAGTAGCCCCATGCTACTTGGCAAACGTAGTAAAAAAGAAAGGGACTTTGAAGAGAGTGAATGAAAACAAGAAAATATACAGAATTTGGGTTTACCTGATGAACTAGATGACTGCCGACTAATCCTACAGAAATATAATATGGAAGTGTCTGTTCTGCAGCTATTCCCGATGCCACCAATCCTGCAATCATACTCGCTCCGAATCCAGACAAATAAAGTTTGGTGTTACTTCCAAATTTTAGGGCTGTCGATTTTATCCCTAAGAGCAAATCATCTACTTTGTCCTGATGAGCGTAAATCGTGTCGTACAAAGTAGTCCAGCAGATACCGGCAGCGTATAGGGGTAAACAAACAGACCAATCACAGGAACCGTGTATCGCAGACCATCCAAGTAAAGCACCCCAATTGAAGGTCATCCCCAATATTAATTGAGGCCAATAAGTCACTCTCTTCATGAGAGGATAAATTATAACTAGACCTAAAAGAAGGGTTTCAATTTGAATTGAATATTTTAATTCCCAGTTTTTGTATAATAAGATTTTTGTTTTGTTTTTTCGGTATCGACTTACCCAGTGAACTTGAACCAAGTAGAACACTGTACCAGTTAAGTTGCAATAAAATTAAAAGTCCTAAGCTCAATTGGCCACCGAGAAACGTAAACGCCTGAAATGGCGTTACTTCACCGGTTACTAGAGGTCTATCCTTTGTTCTGGCTACCTAACAGTACAATTTTTCAGTTACTTAAAAATTTTGATCCTGCTGATCGCGGTATAAGCAGGGTATTTTTTTTTTTACAAAAATAGGATACATGATAGAAACAATGCGGATAAGAAGTAAAACCAAAACCTTAAAACACAACGTTCCCCGTTGTATTTTCCAATTTTCTATGGTCAATTAAAAATAATTGTATAGTATTTTTTGCCCCCCCCCCCCCAAGTCATATTTTGTGAATAAATTTTTTTTTTAATAATCGCTGCCGCCATATTTTTAACTTCAACAGACATACAATAAACTCTTTTTACTCAAATATATCACTTAGATCTTTTTAACAAGTTTAGCATCTTACTTTCAAAAGTCGCGACTAGGGTAAACAGGGGTACACTACCGACAAAAAATCTTAGAATATTCTTCGGCAAAATAGCTTAGCCCGTTTCAGGCTATTTGCAGGCTCGATTTCAATGATTTAGTCTCAAAGAGATATTCAGAGAGATTTAGGTCATTTTAAGAGAGATGCGACGGTCATATAATGGTCCTATTGTATTTTGTTTAATGGATGAATTTTCTCATCATACATATTTGATAAAAATAACTTATATACTCTATTTTAGAGCTGAATATAAAGATGTTGTCTATTTTGGCGTATCGCGTTCCATTTATGAGATACGTTATATTCATTCAAATTTTAAATATTGAAAAAAGGTAGGTATCTGAAGTGATCGAAACTCGTAAATTCCGAATTATTATGTTTTCGGCTGTTAACTTTACCTAAATATAAAAAAAATATATTTCTAAATTTTAATCCGAAAGCTTAACAAAGGACTCTTGAATTTCGGCTACTCTATTGAGATAACCCCTCTGCTTGTTATTTATGATTGAATTTTTATTTCAATGTCAACATCTCTGCAAGCTATTTATGATCGTATTCTTATTTCAATTTCAGCCTCTCTGTTTGTTAGCTCTAGTAGAAATTTAGTGGAATGGCGATGCTCGTTATGAGAATGACTGATTACTCTCTTCCCAGTGTGTGTGTGTGGGGGGGGGGGGGGGGGGGCAAGTTTTTTTAAGGGTTTGTGCCTTGTGTGCCAAGGTTTTGTGTTGGCTGTTGGTTCAATGGATGGGATTTATTTTTATTGTTGAAATTCTCGGGTCGACTCGGGGAGTCGGGGGCCAGCAAAGACGGCTGTCATGTCGGGCACGTGGTGTTAGGCCTGACGCAATAGGTTTGGAGAGAAGGGAAGCGGTCAGGGAATGCGCGAGCAGTCGGAGGAGAAAGAGAGGGGGAACTTGTCTCCGTTGTTTCTCTTGATATCTCGAAAAGTGTAAATGTGATACTCCTGAACTTGATGGCTTGCTCTTAGAGCATAATTTCATGCTAGGTTAGCTAGATTAGGGCTTTAGAATTTATTTTATTCATTTATTTTGATATTGATTCAAAACAAATTTATTGTTAATACGTAAACAACTAATTTCAATTTTCAGAATACAAAGTAAAGATGTATGACGTAGAACTGGCAATACTACTGGATAATGGTGTAGATCAATCAGTCCAGTCAGTTGCTCTTGAACTGGAGAACGGTGGGTTGATAATTACCATCCAAGAAACGGAACATTGTATCGGTACGTAAAACACAATCTTATTAAAAGCATGCATGTTGGAATTTTGTATAGCTTAAGCCTACGTCCTTCAGCTCTAAGCAGGGGGCATATGTTTTTGTGTTATTTGTTAACAAGCTTATAAATTCAGGTTTTATACTTATGGCACAAATTATTATTTTAGACCGCAATGTGTTCGATGAGGAAGCAAAGAGGTGATTGGTACACCTATGTATCTCTATAGTTAAAGCTTCAGAAAAGGCTGTGTAGCCTATTGAGCCTGATGCCTATTTTCAGGATAGCTCTCAGTATGATACTGGTATGTATAAGCCTTAAAATATGATACTTTATTCTTATCACAGACCAATCTCCTATAACCATAGTTAAAAGGGTTCAAAGTTAATGTACACATTTTATAGTTTTGATTAAGCTCAAATTAGTTTGAAAATGTATGGTCCATTACCAAATAAGTGTCACGTTTAGGCAATGACGGTAGCAACACAATCAGCATGAAGCAAATGATGAGCAGTGTGTCGAGATTGGCTGACAACTCCACTCGGTTGGCTAAAAACATCACTGATGAAAAACTGCAACAATTTCAGATGCAGAATAAATTAATTGATGCACAAAAGGAGACCATCAAAGAGCTCAGGAAGCAGGTTGAGGCTGCAGAGCAACGACGTGGTGAACAGCTGGAGCTCAATTAAACACTGCAAGTTGCGTTGACAGATGAATTGACTGCTGTGAAGAACCTGCTCAATGCAGTGTTGGATAAACAACAGCGATTATTGAATATCTCAGCTGGGGTGTGTATCAGGGACACTACGGCAGACTGAAACAGTGGATCTTCTTGAGGAAAATCGCGAAAAGGACATGAAGGGCAATACATCAATCAGTAAAGCATTGCAAAGGCCTACAGAAACTAATTAAGCTGGAGGTACCTTTCAAACACAGGTTAGGCCCGTCAATCATACTAATACTCAACTCAGTGGTTCTAAGGTTACTAACGTGACTAATTCTGATTTACAAAGTTTGTTTAAAAATGAAGTTCAAAGACTTTGGAATACAGAAAAACAACATACTTAAAATCAAAGTTCAGCAAACGATTTGAACTTAAATACAATTAAAGATTAAATAGTTAAACTACAGCTTTATAACGCTCATACCGGTATTCACAGGGAATATAAATTAACTTTAAAAATTAAATATCAGCATTTTTATGCTAATCAAACGAAACAGCTGTAAGATGAGAGACATTTTTTTAACAGGATTGATCATCATCACTATACAAAGTAAGTGACCTGGATGATCCGATTTTGATTTTGAAAAATCTAACAGATTTACATTTTTTTGGAAAATAAAATGACCACCTGTGCTGTTAGAAAAGCTCTATATACTATTCAATTTAATCCAAACAAAGAAAAAGCGACCAAATTTTGCAGTCGGTTCACTAATTTAAATAAACAATATGAAAGTCTTCCTACTACAGGCAATTTGCCAGAGGAAGAGAAAATAGACAAAGTCATGACTTGTTGCACAAAAGTGGACGAGGTGGTAGGTTATCTTATCAAAGTCTAAAAGATTTGATTATACAGGACGAAGCCAACAGAAACAAGGAAAGTGTTCCTATAACTGCAATGACTGCAAGCACTCCGCCTAAGATGAAGCTTAGGGAGTTTTTGTAAAAGCTGCAGGACCGTGGTTCACGACAAAAAGGAATGCCCTGAGACAGGCGCTAAAAGATGTTTAGTTTGTGACCAGCTGAGACATTTTGTGAAAGAGTGCCCTAACTACACACATAAAAACGTTCCTCCATCCTACCCTACTCGTGGTAGAGGTTTTCAAGGCTCTCGATGTTATTGGAATAACAACACCAGAGGTCGATTCACAAGTGCTTTGAAGAGAAAGCATGGAGACAAACCAGCTGATGGTAGGGATGATAAAAAGGTAAATCCGCTATACAGGCGTGGGAAAGGATTTAGGTCTGGTAATTCAAGAGGCAGTGGCAACCCCAGCAAACGTGGGAAAACTGACCATGGTGCTTATGATAAAAAGGGTGAAAACTTGAATTGTGATTCTTTGTATATCAACAGTTGTCAGCAATTGGCTGAAAAGGAAGGAAATCAAACTGGCAAACTTCATTCTTTTGAAAAATTTATTGCGGATTCAGGTGCTGCAGAGGACTTAACTACAGTGCCTTGCGATATTATTAGATCCAAGCTAAAAAATTACAGTTTTCACATTATTTTTGTCATTTATTGTAAGTACTTTGAGCGTTCTGGTGTTTTAAATCTCCTAGTTCGATAAATCTGCCAGATTCGCCAGACGATTTAGCACGTTTTTAGGTCGAAAAAAGTCACCGTTCTCGACTGACCGGGAATATCTCTAGATATGAATCCCATCTGGAACGTTTGGAGCTTCATGACGCGAAAGGCAATAAGCACGAACCTACGACCAAGTAAGAGCTAATTCGGTTACTCAATCACATTTCTGAACCTTACCCAGAGATAGAGATTAAAATTGAAAACTGTTTAAGCCGTGTTCCTCGACGCATTGAAGCTGTATAACCTGGTAAAGGTGGGCATACGAAATTATTAATCTATTTTAAAGTCGTTTTTTATTGTAAAAAAGCTTGAGTTGAATGTAGATAATTATTTTTGAAATAAAATGCATCCTCTATAATACATTTCTCTAAGATTTTACAAAAAATGTCTTAATATCAGTCTATCTTATCTAAAACGACAAAAATCGATTTTTTTAGCGTTGGCCTAATAATCAGTATTTCATATAGGAACCTTTAACAAATAATACAGCTTCAATGCGTCGAGAAATACGACTCAAACAGTTTTCAACTTTTCTCTTGATCTTTAGGCAATGTTTCCAAATTTGATAATATATCCGACTTCGCTCTTACTTGGACGTAGGTTCGTGATTACTGTCTTTTATTTCATAAGTTCCACACGTTCTAGATGGGATTCATATCTTGAGATTTTCCCGTTCAGTCGAGCACGGTGACTTTTTTTGTCCTAAAAACGTGCTAAATCGTCTGGCGAATCCAGCAAATCTATCGAACTAGGAGTTTAAAAACACCAGAACGCTCAAAGTAGTTACAATAAATAACAAAAATGTCTAGGTAGAAAATCGTAATAATAACAGGAAGTAAGAACGGATTAGTGACCAGAGGCCAGGCAGATGAATCCTTAGAATTGGACACACAGTTTTATCGCTTTAACATTACTGTGTCAAAAAATTTTAAAACTTTTTAGAGAGCTGAAAAATGATTCTACAACAAAACAAAAAATAGGCCTATCCTGATTTTGCCTAGCTTACACAAATTTCCAGTCACCCATCAATATTTAAACAGTCGACTTTTTGGACCTACCTAATATATAAGGTGTTTTAGAAGTAATGGAACAGGCCTGTATCTTCTTAAGTGAGCTATTTTTCACAAAGTTCAAGGTCATTCATGCAGTAACTTTTAACAAGGAACCTGGCAGTGACCTTCGTTTTGAACTTGAGGATGACCTTCGAACGATCGAAAGAACGGGAAATTTTACATTCAAATATGTACTTAGGTCATATGTTCCGGATGACCTGAAAGATCACCCTAAGGTCATTTTAACTCAAACAATGTTTTGATGCTATAAGAACAGCATTTTTGGAAAATACTCCGTAGCGGACAAACTTATTTAAGTATCACGCGTTTATGAGAGTTTAAACTTTGACCTTCACCCTGACCTGACGGCCGTTTGAAGGTCACGACCACTTAGGTCGGTAATACTTACTAATACTTTACTTAACAAAATACTTTACACGTTTTTCAGGAACTTCGGACCTTCCCCCCCCCCCTTGCATGATACATTTTCCATTGGTCTTAACCCTCAATAACCACACTGGTACGAATTCGCACCACGTAAAAATTCTTACTTCTGTAACTTTCTCCCTGCGTAC
>JAAAKG020097399.1:0-16037 GCA_010014905.2 Druon quercuslanigerum
GAATTCCTTTGAAATAATTTAAACTCACATTAATTTGAGCGAAATTAATTATATATTTTGTATTTTTTGGTTCATTTTGAATGCACCTTGAATTCTTATTCATTTATCCTGAATTCTTTTAAATTCTTTTGAAATCACTTTGTTTTAAAAAAAAAATCACTCCATAATTCGATTCAATTGAATGTGTTTTTTTTAATTCATCCTGAAGTATTTAAAACTTAGCTTTAATTTTTAGGCATTTTAGCCAATTCTTTTGAATTCTCTTGAATTCCTCTAAATTCAGTTTAATTTAACTGCAATAAATATAAGTTTTTTCAGTTCATTTCGAATTCACTTTTTGCAACTCATTTGATTTAATTTGGAATTTAACCTAAATTCTTATTAATTTATCCTAAATTCCTTCAAATTTTTTGGAATTTTCTGGATTTTTTTACCTTCAACTTAATTCTTTTGAATTCTTCCAAAATGGATTCTTCCAAAATCACTCAATTCTAGTCAATTAAATCGATTAATTTTTTTTTAATTCACCTTAAAGTTTTTGAAACTCATTCTGAATTCTTGGGAATTTTATAAAATTCTGTTGAATTCCCTTGAATTCCTCTAAATTCAGTTTAATTTAACTGAAATAAATATACATTTTTTTAAATTCATTTCTAATTCACCCTGGATAATTTACCTTGAATTATTAAAAGATTCAGTAAAATTCTGTTATTTCCCCCTTAATTCTGTTCAATTTTTTTTAATTCTCTTGAAATTGATCAAATTCTTTTTAATTTTCTTGAATTCTTCAAAATTCGCTCCACTTTTACTGAAATCAGTGGAATATTTTCGATGACAATTTTTTTCAATTCCTTTGAGTTCATTTGGAATCACCCTTAATTTCCTTTAAAATTTTGGTCTGGATTTGATTACGTCTCGCCCAATTCTATTGAAATCACGTGGATTTTTATAATGGCGCTCAATTTTCCTGAATTCTCTTGAATTCCTCTACACTTATTCCAATTTAAATAAAATCAATGTAATTTCCTGTATTTTTCCAATTCATTTGGAATTTACCCTGAGTTCTTATTAACCTTAATTCTTTAAAATTCTGTTCAATTCTTTAGAATTTTCTTGATTTTTTTAAAATTAGCCCTTTAATTTTTTAATCTACTTTAATTCTCTTCATTTTTTAGAAATTATTTGGTTTATTTTTTATCAATTCTTTTGAATTCCTTTGAAATAATTTAAACTCACATTAATTTGAGCGAAATTAATTATATATTTTGTATTTTTTGGTTCATTTGGAATGCACCTTGAATTCTTATTCATTTATCCTGAATTCTTTTAAATTCTTTTGAAATCACTTAGTTTTTTTAAATCACTCAATAATTCTACTCAATTGAATGCATTTTTTTTCAATTTATCCTGAAGTATTTGAAACTTAGCTTCAATTCTTAAGTATTTTAGCAAATCCTTATGAATTCCCTTAAATTCCTCTAAATTCAGTTTAATTTGACTAAAAAAAATATAAATTTTTTTCAATTCATTTCTAATTCACCCTGGATCCCTATGAATTTATCCAGATTTTTTCATTCTTTTAAGTGCTTTGGAACAATCTTAAATTTCTTTAATTTACCTTGAATTATTCTAAGTTTCAATAAAATTCTGTTATTTCCCCCTGCATTCTTTTCTTTTACATTTTACTCAATTCCATAATAAGTTTTTGATTAAAAAAATTTTGTTCATTTTTTTTTAATTCTTTTGAAATTGATCAAATTCTCCTTAATTTTTTTGAATTCTTCTAAATTCACTCCACTTTTACTGAAATCAGTGGAATATTTTCGATGACAATTTTTTTCAATTCCTTTGAGTTCATTTGGAATCACGTTGTTTTTTTTTAAATATGTCTCAATTCTCTTTAATTCTCTTGAATTCCTCTACATTTATTTCAATTTAAGTACAATCAATGCAATGTTCTGTATTTTTTGCAATTTATTTGAAATTTACCCTGAGTTCTTATTAACCTAAATTCTTTAAAATTCTGTTCAATTCTTTTGAATTCCTTTGATTTA
The DNA here is from genome assembly GCA_010014905.2 of Druon quercuslanigerum. Classification (NCBI taxonomy): domain Eukaryota; kingdom Metazoa; phylum Arthropoda; class Insecta; order Hymenoptera; family Cynipidae; genus Druon; species Druon quercuslanigerum. The sequence goes on from JAAAKG020097399.1 coordinate 2,055, forward strand.
ATTTAAACATTTCACAATTTCTGTTGAACAAAGTGGATAATCAAAATACTTTAAGATTAATTCTAAAATCTTTGAAACTCACTTTGAATTATTATACAATTTTTGTCAATTCTTTTGAATTCCTTTGAATAAAATTTAAACTCACATTAATTTGAGCGAAATTCATTATATATATTTTTTTTTTTTGGTTCATTTGGAATGCACTTTGAATTATTATTTATTTATCCTGAATTCTTTTAAATTCTTTTGAAATCACTTTGTTTTTTAAAAAAAATCACTCAATAATTCTACTCAATTGAATAAATTTTTTTTCAATTCATCCTGAAGTATTTGAAACTTAGCTTAAATTCTTAGGCATTCTAGCCAATTCTTTTAAATTCCCTTGAATTCCTCTAAATGCAGTTTAATTTGACTAAAATAAATATAAATTTTTTAAATTCATTTCGAATTCACCCTGGATCCCTATGAATTTATCCTGACTTTTTTCATTCTTTTACATGCTTTAGAATACTCTTAAATTTTTTTAGTTTACCTTTAATAATTCTAAGATTCAATAAAACTCTGTTATTTCCCCATGAATTCTGTTAATTTACATTTTACTCAATTCCATGAAAAGTTTTTTATTTTAAAAATTTTGTTCAATTATTTTTTTTTAAATTCTTTTGAAATTAATCGAATTCTCTTTGATTTTCTTGAATTCTTCTAAATTCACTCCACTTTTATTGAAATCAGTGGAATATTTTCTACGCCGATTTTTTTCAATTCTTTTGAGTTCATTTGGAATCACTCTAAATTCTTTTTAAATTTTTGGTCTTGATTTGATTAAATCTCGCCCAATTCTATTGAAATCACGTGGATTTTGCTAATAGCAATGAATTCTCTTGAATTCTCTGGAATTCCTCCACATTTATTTCAATTTAAATACAATAAATGGAATGTTCTGTATTTTTTCCAATCCATTTGGAATTTACCTGAGTTTTTATTAACCTAAATTCTTTTGAATTCTGTTCAATTCTTTATAATTTTCTTGATTTTTTTTTTAATTAAATAAAATTAAAAAAATCTAAAATTTTGTTTTCTTCATTCTTTAGAAATCATTAGGTTTAATCTAAAATAGCTCAATTCTGTTGAACAAAATGGATAATCAAAAAACTTGATAATTAATTCTGAAATCTTTGAAACTCACTTTGAATTCTTACAGAGTTTTTGTCAATTCTTTGGAATTCCTTTGAATTAATTTAAACTTTTCACAATTTCTGTTGAACAAAATGGATAATCAAAATACTTTAAAATAATTTATGAAATCTTTGAACCTCACTTTGAATTCTTATACAGTTCTTGTCAATTCTTTTGAATTCCTTTGAATTAATTTAATCATTTCACAATTTCTTTTGAACAAAATGGATAATCAAAACACTTTAACATTAATTGTGAAATCTTTGAAACTCACTTTGAATTCTTATAGAGTTTTTTTCAATTCTTTTTAATTCCTTTGAATTAATTTAAACTCACATTAATTTGGGCGAAATTAATGAAATTTTTTGTATTGTTTTGGTTTATTTGGAATGCACCTTGAATTCTTATTCATTTATCCTGAATTAATTTCAATTCTTTTGAATTATTTTGAATTTTCATAAATTTTGTTATTTAGCTTGAATTCTTTTATGTTCATATAAGTTTTTTGATTTTGTCCTGGATTCCATTTATACCCGTTTTATTTAAATCGATGAAAAATTTGTTGATTTTAAGATTTTTGTTCAATTTTGTAGTTTAAAATTCTCTTAAATTTTTATAAAAATATTTTTAATTCCTTGATTTTTTCTAAATCCACTAAACTTTTACTAAAACCAGTGGAAAATTTTTGATTTTTTGCAACTCATTTGAATTCATTTGGAATTTAACCTAAATTCTTATGAATTTGTCCTAAATTCCTTAAAATTTCTTGGAATTTTCTGGATGTTTTTACCTTCAACTTAATTCTTTTGAATTCTTCCAAAATGGATTCTTCCAAAATCACTCAATTCTAGTCAATTAAATCGATTAATTTTTTTTTAATTCACCTTAAAGTTTTTGAAACTCATTCTGAATTCTTGGGAATTTTATAAAATTCTGTTGAATTCCCTTGAATTCCTCTAAATTCAGTTTAATTTAATTGAAATAAATATACAGTTTTTTTTTTCATTTCTAATTCACCCTGGATCATTTACCTTGAATTATTCTAAGAATTAGTAAAATTCTGTTATTTCCCCTGAATTCTGTTTATTTACATTTTACTCAATTCCATGGAAAGTTTTTAATTTTAAAAATTTTGTTCAATTTTGTTTAATTCTCTTGAAATTGATTAATTTCTCTTTAATTTTCTTGAATTCTTCTGAGTTCACTCCACTTTTACTGAAATCAGTGGAATATTTTTGATGGCAATTTTTTTCAATTCCTTTGAGTTCATTTGGAATCACCTTAATTTCCTTTAAAATTTTGGTCTCGATTTGATTAAATCTCGCCTAATTCTATTGAAATCACATGGATTTTTATTATGACGCTCAATTCTCTTGAATTCTCTTTAATTCCTCTGAATTTCTTCCAATTTAAGTACAATCAATGGAATGTTCTGTATTTTTTCCAATTCATTTGGAATTTACCTTGAGTTCTTATTAACCTAAATTCTTTGAAATACTGTTCAATTCTTTATAATTTTCTTCATATTTTTTTTAATTTAATAAAATTAAAAATCTAAAATGTTGTTTTTTTCATTCTTTAGAAATCATTAAGATTATTCTAAAACAGCTCAATTCTGTTAAACAAAATGGATAATCAAAAAACTTTATAATTAATTCTGAAATCTTTGAAACTCACTTTGAATTCTTATAGAGTTTTTGTCAATCCTTTTGAATTCCTTTGAATTAATTTAAACATTTCACAATTTCTGTTGAACAAAATGGATAATCAAAATACTTTAAAATTAATTCTAAAATCTTTGAAACTCACTTTGAATTCTTATACAATTTTTGTCAATTCTTTTGAATTCCTTTGAATAAAATTTAAACTCAAATTAATTTGACCTAAATTAATTATATATTTTGTATTTTTTGGTTCATTTGGAATGCACCTTGAATTCTTATTCATTTATCCTGAATTCTTTTAAATTCTTTTGAATTATTTTGAATTCTCCTAAATGTTTTTATTCAGCTTGAATTCTTTTAGGTTCATTTAAGTTTTTTGAATTTGTCCTAGATTCCATTTTTACCCGTTTTATTTAAATCGATGCAAAAATTTTTCATTTAAAAATTTTTGTTAAATTTTGTAGTTTAAAATTCTCTTAAATTTCATAAAAATATCTTTAATTCCTTGATTTGTTCTAAATCCACTACACTTTTACTGAAACCAGTGGAACGTTCTTATTTTTTTGCAACTCATTTTAATTTATTTGGAATTTTACCTAAATTCTTATTAATTTAGCCTAAATTCCTTAAAATTTTTTGGAATTTTTTAGATTTTTTTACCTTTAACTTAATTCTTTTGAATTCTTCCAAAATCACTCAATTCTAGTCAATTAAATTAATTAATTTTTTTAATTCACCGTCAAGGTTTTGAAACGCATTCTGAGTTCTTATGCATTTTATAACATTCTTTTTAATTCCCTTGAATTTCTCTCAATTACGCCAATTTGATTGAAATATAATGGAATATTTTGTATTTTTTTAAATTTATTTAATTTTTTTTTATTTTTCAAAAACTACCTTGAATTATTCTAAACCCACCATAATTTAAGAGTATAATTATTTTGGACTTTTAGAATTGTTTTAATTTTTCTTGAATTACTTCATTACTTTTTTCGAAAATCGATCTTGTATAATGTTATCGTTAATTTTTTTTATATTTTAAAATTTTCTAGTATGTTCCGGAATTTATTTCATTTTTGGAGAAAGTTCTAGAAAATTCTCTAATTTTCCACAATGTTCAAGAATATTCCTAATTACCAAAATATTATAGAAGGCCATTATTTCTGGATAACTATAAATTAAAAAGCCCAAAAAATATATTAATTTTCCCTATTTTCGTATACTACAATGAAATATATCTTCGCGATTTAATTTCGTATCAAATAGCCATCCTTTATCAATTGAATACTTTTTTATTATTCAGAAATCGATTTATCGATACGAGAGTTGAGAGTTGGTCTCACGGGAGGGAAAAGGGAGTCAGTCTGTACTGCAATAACAAATCCGGCCGAATAAATCGGTCTTTGACAAATTCCCGGTTTCACGGATCAATAGTTCCCCTGCGAATTTCTCCCACGTATTTGTGAAATATTATTTATCCGTTTCACTTTCCACGGCTTTATCAAAACCCACCGTCTGCTGGACTATCAGATAAAGCAGCTTCCTGATTGGCTATTTCTCATACTACGTTTAACATTTTGGTCGATCGAGCAGGGTCCAAGAAATCGAGTGGAATTTACGATCTTGGTAAACGGTGCTTCTCGAAACGAGAATCCTGATTAAGAACATTTTCCAAGAATTTTTAGAGTTAAATAAAATTTTTCTGGATCAAAAGAGATACTTTACTGTTTAATATTCAATTATTTGCTTAAAAAGTCATCTTTCTTGGTTGAAAAATACAAATTTCTAGCTTACCGACTTTGCGACATTTCTACAGCTGAAGTGGTTCTTGTCCGCGCTAAGTTTCTCGAATATTTTCGAAGTATACCGTTGACGTTGCAAAATGATATTGCCTAATCGTGAGAGACGAATTTGCTTAAACAACTTGAAGGTTATTGATTTTCTCAATTAAGCATTTCGCGTAAACACTTTCAGGGTTATATTTTGATTTGTTCTTGAATTTCGTGCTACGTCATAAAGTTTTGAGAAAATTCAAGGAGAAATCAAAATATAAAGTCGAAAGTGCTTACGTAAAATTCTTAATTGAGATAATAAATAACCTCGAAGTTGATTATGCAAATTCCTCTCTCGAAATTACGAAATATGATTTTGTGACGTCATTAGGACCCTTCGAGAACATTCTAGAAACTTAGCACAGACACGAACCACTGCAGGCGTGGAACGATGTCGCAGTCATTTATTATTTGTATTTTGCCCTTGCCTATCTATTTTTGATGTAGAACATTCGTCCTGAAATGCAAATTCATCATTTAGAGAAAAGTCCATTTTTAAGTTTGAAGTTCTAGTGTTATATTTCTGGTCTAGATTTATTAATCTCTTTTGGTTAAAGCTTCTACCATTTCGTTTAAAATTTATTTTTTTTTTTTACGATCTTGGTAAAAAGATGCTTCTCGAAACGAGAATCCTGATTCAGAACATTTTCCAAGAATGTTTAGAGTTAAATAAAATCTTCCTGAATCAAAACAGATGCTTCACTGTTGAAAATTCAATTATTTGCTTAAAAAGTCATCTTTCTTGGTCGAAAAATACAAACTCCTATCTTACCGACAATGAGACATCACCACAGCTGAAAAGGTTCGTGTCCGCGCTAAGTTTCTAGAATATTTTCGAAGGATTCCGCTGACGTCGCAAATGATATTGCCTAATCGTGAGAGACGAATTTGCTCAAACAGCTTGAAGGTTATTGATTTTCTTAATTAAGCATTTCGCGTAAACACTTTCAGGGTTATATTTTGATTTTTTCTTGAATTTCCTGCTACGTCATAAAGTTTTGAGAAAATTCAAGGAGAAATCAAAATATAAACTTGAAAGTGCTTACGCAAAATAGTCATTTGAGATAATAAAAAACCTTGAAGTTGTTTACGCAAATTTTTCTCTCGAAATTACGAAATATCATTTTGTGACGTCATTAGGACCCTTCGAGAACATTCTAGAATCTTAGCACGGACTATTTAGCCTATCTATCTTTGATGTAGAACTTTCGTCCTTTTGAAATAAAAATTCATCGTTTAGAGAAAAATAATTGTTAAAATTTAAAGGTCTAGTGTTATGTTTTTGGTTCATATTTATTCATCTCTTTTAGTTAAAACTTCTACCATTTCGTTTAAAATTTATTTATTTTTTTTTTTAATTTTAAGAACTATGTTAAAAAGGCATTTTAAGTTAAAAATTCAAGTAATCGGTTGGAAATTAAACTTCTTTGTTATGATTTGTTTGTTTGAAGATTTAACTATTTTTTTCAAAATACTGTAATCATGCATTTTATTGAAAATTAGTTTTTTTTAACTAATTTTTTTGTTTGGAAATTTAAGTATTAAATCTTTGGTTGAAAATTCAAAAGTTTTGTTAAAAATTAAAATTTCCTGGTTGAAAATACAACTTTTTTTGAAAATTAAACTACTTTGTTAAACATAAATTTTATTATTTGAAGATTGAACTACTTTGTGGAAAATTCGCTTTAATTGAATTTTTTTTTAACTGAAAATTTAACTAATCCATTTTTCGTTCAAATTGATAGTTTTTAATGCAAAATTCAACTATTTGATTAAAAATTCATGTATTTGATGAAAACTTCGTCTTTTTATAAACAAATTTTATTCTTAACTGAACTCTTTGGTTAAAAATTAATTTTGTTAGTTGAAAATTTATTTTTCAGGTTAAAAAATTTAACTATGTTGTTAAAACTTTTGTTTCAGTTCAAAATTATTTTTTTGAACTGAAGATTGAACTATTCCTTTTTTTTGTAGAAAATTCAACTTCAACTAGTTTTGTAAATTAATATTTTTATTTAAAAAATTCAACTGTTTACTATCTTACTATCTTTTGCAAAGAAAATTTTAATTTGTTCGAACTAATGAATATTCTTCTTTTCTGTTTCAGGTAAGTTCCAAAACTGTAAAATATACACATATGGATTGGTAAGTCGAAATAACAACTTCTTTCTCATTTTTTTAAATTTAAAGATATTCGAGTTTTTTAAATCTTTGTGATAAGAACACTTTAAAATTGGGACTCTTTATAAATTAAATACTTCTAAAATCTGAATCAAATAATTTCGATAAAATTGGCTCAGTAGAATTTTGAGTTATATTTTGCGTGGCTCAGAAGGTAAATTTCTAGGTTTATATCCCATTATGAAAAAAAAACTCTTCTGCTTTATTAATTTATGTTAACCTCTATGATCAATATTGTAAAATAACTTCTTTTTTTCAAAGAAAAAAAGTCAGCCAAGTATTCTCAAATTGGGAAAAAATCATTAGATCTGACAACATAATGTCTGCAATAATGTGTTGTTTCAGTCATTTGTTTAATTATTTTATTTTATTAAATGAAGTGTTAGGTCTGAGAATAATTTTTTTTTCAAATATAACTCGTAATTGAAAATTTAATTATTTTATTCAAAATGCAGTCTTTAAGAATCTATTCCTCCATTTTGATGAAAAATCACCTCATTTTCCCTGCTTTGAGAGCACATTGGGTTGTAAATTCCGAACATCTTTGACGAATAAAATTAGCCTGACAACAATTTCCCGTAAATTGGAAAGTCGACACATAATGAAAGAGTCTAGTCTATAGAAGATTGGAATAGGTTAATGAGTCTCTGATAGATGAACCCATAAAGTTTCGAAAACAGACATCCTAGAACTAGGTTGTCAAGGATTTCCCGAAGAGTCATAAAATGTGTTAATGAAGCAATCTCAGCAGTCTGGCGAGGGTAATTATTTCCAGAGAAATAAAAGACGAACGAGGGTGTCGAATCTCCTTGGAGTCTGGAGTTGCTGACAGACTCAGGTTAGGTGTCTTCAATGTCTCGAATGTAAGAGGCAGTGGTGAATACCTGTTATGCTATTGATAGTGCAAAACGCAAGGGATTACTAAGGCTATCGTAACTCGAGAGGATTCTCTCAGACCCACAACGTTGAGCCATTGTCATTTTCTATTAAGGAACTATTACTAACAGATGTTCGACAAGTCCTAATGGATTTTCCATCTACTATAAAATGGCTTCTTTTGTCATTTTTGATATGCTTTCACTTTGTTGATACTGGCATTGCTATATTGATTCTACAACCTTCTGGTGTTGTATTTTATTATTATTTCAGTTTTTATTTCGTTTTTAGTTTTTGAACATTCTCTGATAGAATAGATACTTTAGGTTTTCGTCAAACCCTAACAATATCTGATTGACCTTTAATCATTCCGATCTTTTGATTCTGTTTTGTATCATCGACTTTGTTTTTAGTTTGATACCCACAACATTGACTATTTGTAATTTTTTTGAAGGAAATACTATCACTTGTACATGGTAAGCAAGTCCTAATGGAATATTCTGTTATTATTTAAGTTTTTATTTTGTTTTTAGTTTTTGAAAATTGTCTGATTTGTTGATGATCCTAATACAGATTTTTTAATAAGAATAGAAGTTGTTTTTAGAATTTCGTCAAACCCTAACAATATCTGATTGATCTTTTTTGATAACATTTTGATCTTCTGATTCTGTTTTTTATCATTGACTTTGATTTTAGTTTTATACCCTCTACATTGATTATTTGTAATTTTTTATTAAGGAACTACTATCACTTGTACATGTGAGACAAGTCCTAATGGATTTTCCATCTGCTATAAAATGGCTTCTTTTGTCATTTTTGATATCCTTTTACTTTGTTGATACTACCATTGCTATATTGTTTCTCCAACCTTCTGGTGTTGTATTCTATTAAGTTTTTATTTTGTTTTTAGTTTTTGAACATTGTCTGATTTGTTTATGATCCTAATACAAATTGTTTGAATAAAAATAGAAGTTGTTTTTAGATTTTCGTCAAACCCTAACAATATCTAATTGATCTTCTTTAATAAAATCCCGATCTTCAGATTCTCTTTTGTATCATCGACTTTGTTTTTAGTTTTATACCCTCAACATTGATCATTTGCAATTTTTATTAAGGAACGACTATCACTTGTACAAGTGAGATAATTCATAATGGATTTTCCATCTACTATAAAATGGCTTCTTTTGTCATTTTTGATATCCTTTTACTTTGTTGATACTACCATTGCTATATTGTTTCTCCAACCTTCTGGTGTTGTATTCTATTAAGTTTTTATTTTGTTTTTAGTTTTTGAACATTGTCTGATTTGTTTATGATCCTAATACAAATTGTTTGAATAAAAATAGAAGTTGTTTTTAGATTTTCGTCAAACCCTAACAATATCTAATTGATCTTCTTTAATAAAATCCCGATCTTCAGATTCTCTTTTGTATCATCGACTTTGTTTTTAGTTTTATACCCTCAACATTGATCATTTGCAATTTTTATTAAGGAACGACTATCACTTGTACAAGTGAGATAATTCATAATGGATTTTCCATCTACTATAAAATGGCTTCTTTTGTCATTTTTGATATCCTTTTACTTTGTTAATATTATCATTGCTATCTTGTTTCTTCAATCTTCTGTTTTTGTATTACAATGTGATTTCAGCTTCTATTTTATTTTTAATTTTTAAACATTGTCTGATTTGCTGATGATCCTAATATAGATTTTCTTATAAAAAATACATAATTCCTTTAGATTTTCGTCAAAACTAACCATTATCTAATTGATTTTCATTAATGATATTTCGATCTTCTGATTCTATTTATGTTTATTTTCTGATAAGAATAGATATTTTATTTAGATTATCGTCAAACCCTAACAATATCTGATTGATCTTTTTTAATAACATTCCGATCTTCTGATACTGTTTTGTATCATCGACTTTGTTTTTAGTTTTATACCCTCAACATTCATTATTTGTAATTTTTTATTAAGGAAACACTATCACTTTTTCATTTAAAACAAGTCCTAATGAACTTTCTATCTGCAATAAAATGGCTTCTTTATATTCTTTAATTTTGTAATACTGCTTTGCTATCTTGTTTCTGCAATCTTCTGTTAATGTATTCTAATGTGAATTCAGTTTCTATTTTTTTTTTAATTTTTAAACATTGTCTGATTTGTTGATGATCCTAATACAGATTTTCTGATAAGAATAAATCATTCCTTTTTAGATTTTCGTCAATACCAAGCATTATCTGATTTATTTTCATTATGAGATTCCTATCTTTTGATTCTGTTTTGTATCATCGACTTTGTTTTTAGTTTTATACCCTCAACATTGATTACTTGTAATTTTTATTAAGGAACTACTATCACTTGTACATGTGAAACAAGTCCTAATGGACTTTCCATCTGCCATAGAATGGCTTCTTTTGTCATTTTTGATATCCTTTTACTTTATTAATACTGCTTTGCTATCTTGTTTCTGTAATCTTCTGGTAATGTATTCTAATGTGATTTCAGTTTCTATTTTGTTTTTAATTGTTAAACATTGTCTGATTTGTTGATGATCCTAATACAGATTTTCTGATAAGAATAGATGCTTTCTTTAGATTGCGTGAAAAGCTAACAATATCTGATTGATCTTCTTTAATAACATTCCGATCTTCTGATTCTGTGTTGTAGCGTCGACTTTGTTTTTAGTTTTATACCCTCAACATTGATTATTTGTAATTTTTATTAAGGAACTGCTATCACTTGTTCATTTGAAACAAGTCCTAATGGGCTTTCCATCTGCTATAAAATGGCTTCTTTTGCCATTTTTGATATCCTTTCACTTTGTTGATACTGTCATTGCTATATTGTTTCTTAAGTCTTCTGCTTTTGTATTCTAGTGTGATTTCAGTTTTTTTTAATTTTTAATTTTTAAACATTGTCTGATTTGTTGATGATCCTGATACAGATTTTTATGATAAGAATAGATGCTTTCTTTAGATTTTCGTGAAACGCTAACAATATCTGATTGATCTTCTTTAATAACATTCCGATCTTTTTGTATCATGGACTTTGTTTTGATACATTGTTATTTTCATTTTAGCCGCTCGCCCGAGAAAATTGGGAAATGTCAATAAATTAATTTTTGACCGGGAACTATACCAATATTCAAAAGAAAAATCTTTACAAGTTCGATTTTTACAGTTTTTTAAATAATTATTTGAATTGTTATATCTTTCAAGTATGCTATTATTCAGTTTACAATGCGTAATTCGGAAATCTTTTTCTTAGAAAATTTTCCGTTTTAGACTTTTATTTTTAAGTTTACATTAATAATTTAAAGAATATTAAAATTCTATTTTGAGGTCTTGAACTACTAAAAATTAAAAGCGTTTGAAGTCGAAAATTTTGGATAAAAAACATTTTTATGCAATAAATAAGTAAAAAATAATTTTTTGTAATGGATCTGTACTTCAAGTATTATAAAGTGAACAATAATTGATTTTACAAAAAGATTTTAAATGAGTTAAAAATGTAAGATTGTAAGATTTTTTCGTCTCAAAGCTTCAAAAGTTTGCTGGAAAATTGAACTATTTGATGGAAATTTCAACGGTTCTCTTAAAAATTATTATTGTTTATAAATCTGTCTCTACTGCTTGAAGGTTCAACCATTTGGTTGTAAGTGGAACTGTTTCTATAAAAACAATTTTTTATTTGTTAAAATGTCCACCATTTGGTTGAAAGCTAATCTTTTGAATTGAAAATTTTACTTTTTTTGTAGAAAAATAGTATTTTTGTTTTGTTAAAAATTCAACTATTTGCTTGAAAGTGCAATGTATTTCCTATTTCTATTGCTATCTTGTTTGAATAATCTTCTGTTAATGTATTTTTATATTATTTTAGTTTGTAAAATGTTTTTAAAATGATTTAATTTGCTGATATCTCTTAGATTTTCAGACATTCTTCTCTGTTATCATATCTGTAAAAGATTTTCTTGTACGAATATAATATTTTCTTTAGATTTTCGTAAAACCCAGCGATCGTGTAATTGCTTTGCTTTAATAACATTCTTAATGTTCTTAATGATTTCGGTTTAATCATCAAATTTTGTTTTATCTTTTTGAATTGTCTAATAAATTTCCTGATCCTGCCCTGATGGTATTGTACATTCTCTCATTCTCTGTCCCCATCTTCAAAATCTTAAATTTCTTGCATTATCCGATTATCTGAAACACATTCCGGTATTCCCAAGAAGTATTTCCTCTGCGATACCTAAAGCGCTTTTATAGAGAATCCTGGAATTATTTTCCATAATTTCACAAAGGATACGTTGCACACAAACTTGCATAATACCGATGCAGACAAACTTGCATAATACCGATGCATAGCTGGAATAACAGGATGTAGCCAAAACATCTTCAGAGATACTATACCCAATAGTCGTTCAGTTCGGTACTCACTTGGTAATGAAATTCGCTATGATAATAATTGATCCGCATAAATGCCATCTGCTCGGATATGAAATTCTGCGGTTTCTGCTGCGACGCGATAGAACCAAGGGTTGTATCCAGCTTGCGCTCTACTAGAGCAAGGAAATGGTTTTAACCCTAATCTCAAAGTTAGACGTTCCTAATAGATAGATTACCATAATTGCGTGTGATACGTATAAGGCGAAAATTGGCAGTGTGTCAACAAATCTGAAGAAAAACAAATGTTTTCGTTGTGGAACTAATTCCACTCTCATGTGTATTTCATGTTGCCAAATTTTAGTTGGCAATAATCGCAATTTTAGGCGAACCAAATGACAGCTTTGTGTGCCAAAAGTGGTCGAGAGATAACTGGTTGGACACTATTGAAACTAACGATGCAAGGTGCTGGGCATTAACGAGAACTCACGAGTCATTTTATGGACTGGGTAACAAGAGAAACTACAAACTTGGTGCATACCGTTTACGAGAACCATCGTTAACAATAATAGCACCTTTGCTACTCCTTCACTTTTCGAAGATTCGTCCCTAGACACACCATCCTCGTTAACGAGATTCTCACATCGGAAATAATTCTCCAGTCATCTCTAAATCTACTTTACAATTATCTGATTGTATTTTCCTTTAGCTTTGTATAATATGATGGCAGATCTAAAGTTCCAATTTGCTTTCTTTCCCTCTAGTCTATCTTATTGTTGACTGTCATTATCATGATACAATATCCGGATAAGAGGAAAAATTGAGACGAAGGAGACATGCTTGTGGCACTTATCGATTATCGATACAAGGCAAAGGGATGTTGGCTCAAGATGGTAGTACGAAACGAGGATGTAGGCTCTGTAATAACTCTTCCATCGTAAAAGTATAAAGTTGACACATGACAGGAGAAGCAAGAGTGACAGAGCAAACACCCTTTCTAACTAAATTTTCCAACTTTGAGGAAACTATCGACACCTCTCTACAATTCACACCAACTTTGCAAGAAACCTCCCTTATGTAAGTGTAGAAGCTTTACTAATTCGCAAAGTTTGGAACCTACATTTCTGGACTTTCGTCTATCTAAAATGTAGTATTTTCCACAAGTGTATTCAGATGGGTAATTTTAGCTTTATGATGTGGCTTGCCTTGTTCTATACCTTTTACAGCTTTTGAGAGTATTCCTTTGACGATCTTTTCCTCTACCACCTGTGCTTTTCTTATTTTCAAAGACGAAATACTTGATCGATAAATGCCATTGCGGTAAACACAAGTAAGCAAGTAAAGCAAAATCCCCTGCAGGGGTAAGGTTACTGCAAGGAAAGCAAGCAAACAACCTGGAGCATCGTGAATAGAAATCCCCAGTGAGTCTGACTGCTTTCGCCAGTCATGCAAATACTTCGAGAAGGCGGTGGTAGAGGAAAACGCGAAAGTCGTAACCTCGTCAGCCGGTTCTGGCACTTTGCATTCAGAATTCACAATAAACCATAGCTACACAAGAATAATCTAAATGCATAAAAGAAACCAGCAAATTGCAATCAGACCAAAGATAGTGCATAAAGCCTTTGTAGTGTAGACCGGGGTACCATTATTCTGTTAACATTCATTGCTCTCTATAAAGTTAATAATACGTGGAATTGATGTGTTTTTTTATTAATTTCGTGTCCCACAATATTGTTCATAAAATTTTTATTTATATAATTTTTTCATAATAATAGAGCATTTGAGAATGTTCTAGAATGTTCCAGAATGTCCGAGAATATTCTGAAATGCTTACTAGCGGTCTGCACTTTATTATGATTAACT
>JAAAKG020097410.1:0-16037 GCA_010014905.2 Druon quercuslanigerum
ACTCTTCCAAGACCCTCCAGTTACTGTCGACCACCCGCCCAAACCAGAGGAGGTCGAAGTATTTTGGAGAGCAGTCTACGAAGTTCAACATAGACTGGACGAAGGATCAGAGAGCAGAAATACCTTCAAGGACCTGTGTGATGCCCTCATAACAACACCTGAGGAAGAATGCGAGGATATTTACAGCTATCCTAAATGATAGGAGCATTCGGGCAATCGGACCTGTGTGGCAAGAAATTTATTAACAACGCAGCTCAAAGAAAGGCGTAGCAGGATTTCGGGAGAAACTGCTTATCGATAGATGTGTCTGCAAAGATGATCTATCGATAGCCTGGGTTAATTACCGGAAAACTTTTGATTCGACCTCCCATAACCTTATCATCTGTCTTTTGGAAAGCTTAAAGTTTCATCCGCAGATCGTGAGGTGAATAGAGAGATTGATGCCTCTTTGGAAAACCAGATTTACTATCTCACCTGGAAAAAATCGTGTGACAACTAACAAGGTTATTTTCCAAAGAGGTGTCTTTCAGGGCGACTCCATGAGCCCACTCCTCTTTTGACTCACATTATTGCTACTATATCTAGCACTTCGCCATTCCCAGGGGTACCTTTGCGGCAAACCTGCAAATCGAAAGCACAAGGTCACTCATGTATTTTACATGGATGATCTTATGATCTATGCTAAAAATAAAGATCAACTACATGTAGCTCTAGGGATTACTGAACGATACAGTAAGGAAATAGGAATGGAATTTGGGTGGTTTGGGAATGGGGTGGTTTCATGGACGAAGTGCGAGCTCTGATCCCTTGATATCGGGACACGAAAGTTTATGCACATACACAGAAGCATGCATCTTAAGTCTTCTGTTCCGCGACTATACATCTCACGCCGTCAAGGTGATCGCGGAATATTGAATCCTGAATGTCTTCAAAACAGAATCATTCTGGGTACAGCCCATAGAGTCGCAAATGCAAGAGAGCCTCTTTTCAAAATGGTCAGGGAGCATGAAGAAGTGGACAAAGGAGCGTTTCTGTACAAAGCAGTGGAGGCGCTCGAGTACTCACTCCTGAAAGCCCGGATTTAGAAAGCACAGGAGAAGAACTTCCGAGAACAGCTCCTTGATAAGAGAATGCATGGCATCTTCCACAGAAATATGGAGGATCAGAGTCAATGTCATGTGAGCAAACTTTTGCTTTCCTTAAATCACCCGGATTGAAATTGAGCACGGAGGTTTTCATTTTAGCATGTGAAGACAGTGTCGAGAATAAGAAGTGCCGCATATACTGGAACTTTATATTCTTGACAATTGTTTCCGTTTCACACTCGAGGCCTGGCATATTTCTCCTTGACTACGAGAAGCGAACCATGTTCGTTATCGAATTTTCGGCACCAGCTGATAAAAACATCATAGCTAAGGAGAATGAAAAGAACGAGAGGTATAAATACCTTTTAAGGGAGTTGCGACGATCTTACCCGGAATATTCTGTTAAATTAATCGCCCTTATCATCATCGCTCATGGAGATGCCAAGCTTTCACTGGCTAATAGCCTGAAAAGCATCCCTGCGTGTGAACAATAAGCTAAAACTAACTAAATATATATGTATACAATTTTTCGTATTTATTATAAACAATGTTTTCTTTCAGTCGCATAAATATCTAAATGTGTGAAAATAGTTCTATTTGAATGTAAAATTCAATTAATAAATAATACTAAAAACATAATGAATCATTTCTTGCATCTGTTCCTATAGTCCATGCATTTGCATAATAATTAAAACAAATTTGTATGTTATCTCCACATACTTAAAATTCTGTGCATATTTAGAATATTGATATTTTGCATGAAATATATTTTTCAGGTGAGCAGAAAACCTATCAAAACTGGGTAAAGAAACAAATTTTGACGAAAATAGAGAAATATATTAGTTTAATTAAATTTGATATCGGTAATATATTAAATTTAATTTAAAATGCTTCAAATTTCAAACATTCCAAGTAAAAATACAGACTTTTCAACAAAATAGATGAATTTTAATCCAAAAACAGATTTTCATTTTAAAACAAATAATATTTTAATTCATTCATAAACATACGAATTTTTAATCACATAGTTATTTCAAACCAAAAAGGGGAATTTTCTACCAAAAGACATGAATTTTCAAACGAAAAGACCAATTTTCAAGAAAATAGTTAAATTATGATGAAACAAAGATTTTTCCGTCAAGAAAGAAAAGAAATTTTAACCAAACTGTTTCATTTTTAAGCTAAAAAAATTTTATACGAAAAAGATAAGTTTTAAACGAAAACGATCAATTTTCGATTAGAACGATAAATTTAACAGTAACATGATGAAATAATGAATCTTTAACTGATATAGTTGAATTTTAAATGAAAAAGATGAATTCCCAACTAAAATGATTAATAGCTCAAATTTTAACCAAAAATAAAGAAGATTAATTTTCTTTAAAAAAGACATTTTAACAAAATATAATTTAATTATATTACACTATTTAATTTTTATTTTTTATATTAATTAATAAGCCATTATTTTTTCAAGCAGAGGTGCCCTTTAAACTAAAATAACAGAATATTCAGCTAGATTAATTAAATTTACAGTAAAAAAACGTATTTTTCACACAACGAAGAATTTTTCACAAAATATATACAATTTCATTTAAAAAAATGTTTAGCAAAATTATAAATTTTCGAATAAAAACAGAACAGTTAATTTTTCAGTGAAACATTCATTTTCAACAAAAAATACGTGCAACTTCTAAAAATAAAAGGTATTGTTATTTAATGTTATATTACAATTTAAAAACGCGCAGGCCAGTTTTTCTCGAGTCACAAAATTTTTTCACGGTAATGGAAATATAAAAATTCAACCTCCTGTAGCTGAAATTTTTTACTGGAAGTAATTAAAATTAATACACTCCAAGTAGAATTCTTTTAAATTTTAAATGTGTCTCAAATGGAAGATTTCAAGATTTCCCTATTGAATGATTAAAAACAAAATATCCTTAAACTGCAAAACTTTTTATTTTAAACTTTTTTAAAATAAACATTTCAGAGAATGTTGTTCAATAAATTTAAATCCACGCTATCATTTTCAATGCTCTAAATTAAAACTAAACCTTCCTCTCAACTCACATAAATAAAAGTTTTAGGATAAAAACATTTGCCTCTTCTAAATCAGAAAAATAATAACTAAAATTTTAATCCTTCCAACTTAATAAAAAGGTTTAAAACAAACGAAAAACTTTTAATTACTTAAAATTTTACTTTAAAAATTTAAATTTTGTATATTTCTATACTATATTTCGAAACTCTTCAAATAGAAAAAATACGCTTAAAAATGAAAACTTAAAATGGAACATTTTAAAAATTAATGACTTGAGAATTCCGAATGGTAAACTGAATGATTTCGTAATTGAAATTACATAATATCATGTGATATTTTAAGTGATAGGGTAGAGTTCTCTTCTAAAAATTGAACAAATTTACAGTCAAAAAATAAATTCGCTAACATTTCCCGGTTTTAACCGGTCTGAAAAATCTTCCGGTTTTCCCAGCTTCCGGTGCAACTGGCCAACATTTACCAACATATGTTTTCATCACGCGATAAAAGAAAAGATAATGAACACCAATCCTTTCTCTGAATTTCTTTCACTATAGAAAAGGAGAGAGAAAATTATACCGAGACGCACTGACACTTTCTCTCTTTCTTCTCAATGAAAGATTGTACGGGGAACACTGACCCTAAATTGAAAATGCATATGTCAACAAATCGTGTTTATGCACCAGATACTAAGAAAAAATATGTACATAATTGATGCTATCAATTTTTTCTAAATAAAAAAGTATGCAGTGAATCAAATTCTTCAAGCAATTATGAATTCAGACGATACATGTTTTATGCAGTCATAACTGGCAGACAAATTATGTGTAAGGAACGTATAATAAAACGAGTCAATAATTGAATGTGCGTAATTATATGAACCAGAAAAGAAAAAAAAACAAATTAATTTAGAGATTCACATTTATTCAAATTAAAATCTATCCTCGATTTAATTTTATATCAAAAAATATCGTCGAAAATTCTTAAAGCTAGAATTAAAAAAAAACTTCAACCCAAAAAAGTTGCATTTAAAACCAAACAATTATATTTTTTAGAAGTCAGTTTGAAATTGTAACAAAAAAGCGTAATTCTATGAATCAAAAAAAGTCAACATTAATTTAGAGAAGCATATGTATTTAAATTAAAATCTATCCTCGATTCAATTTGATATACAAAAATATCGTGAAAAATTGTCAGGAGTTCATTTCAGGGACCACAACAGTGCAGTTGTAGTTAAATTTATAAAAAGGGGATTTTTTCCGAAGAAAAAGGATTTCATTTACTATTAAAAATAACTTTTTATAACATATTATTTATTATTATATTGTTATTTAATTATATTATTTCTTTCAAAATTATCTGAAAATTATAAAAATTACAATATAAAATATACTTTTTCTGTTTTGATTTCTGGCTTAAAATTTTTTTTAAATTATGAAAGTTTTTTTTTCTTTCTTAACTTGAAACTCGTCCTTTTAGTTAAAAAATTATCTCCTTGGTTGAAAATGTAGATAATTTGTCTTTTTGAGTAAAAACATCAACTATTCTGGTAGAAAATTCAACTATTTGTTTGAAAATAAACTTTCTTCTCGAAAATTCATATTTTCGTGTTACAAATACAACTGACTTGTAAAAAATTTTCTTTTTGGGTTGAAAATTTAAAAATTTGGTATTTTTATTATTTCTTGACTGAAAATTCTTATTAGTTTTAAAAACCAACTATTGTGTTGAAAATTCGTTTTTTTATGAATTTAATTATTTTTCATTTCAAATTAAAATGTTTTTGGGTTGAAATATCAACTATCACATTGTTTGCTGAGTATTTATCTTATTTGGATGAAAATTCAATGCATTGTTAAAAGCTATACTACTTGGTTAAAAACTCTTTTTTATCAGGATTCAACATTCTAGTTGAAAGTTCATCTCTTTGGTGGAAAATTCATCTTTTTTAGTCAAACATCAACTATCTTCTAGATTAAACATTGGTCTTTTTGGTTAAAAATTCAACTACTTTGGTAAATATTAATTAATTTTGTTCGCACATGAATTTTATTGTAAAGGATTTATATCCCCATTTTTTTAAATATTTGAAATCAATATAATCAAAAAGAAGCTCTTCCAAAGCTGCTTGCATTTTAATTATTTGAATTTCCGTTTAAAATTATTTTTAATGAATCAAGACCTTGTAAAAAAGGGAGAAAAGGGGGGAAACAGCTAAAAATTCTCGGTTTTAGTTATTTCAGGAGATTTTTCAAATTTAAACAAAAGAATGAGAAAAAAGCTATCTATTAAATATACAAAATTCAGTTAAACAGAGCTACTAAGTGATGATGTAAAAATTGCATGCTAATCTAATCATTCTGAAAAGTCATGCAAGTGAAACTGTCAAATAAAATAAACTGGAATAATTAAAATAGATGAATCATCACGCTCTGTATGT
Source organism: Druon quercuslanigerum (assembly GCA_010014905.2). Taxonomy (NCBI): domain Eukaryota; kingdom Metazoa; phylum Arthropoda; class Insecta; order Hymenoptera; family Cynipidae; genus Druon; species Druon quercuslanigerum. The sequence goes on from JAAAKG020097410.1 coordinate 5,561, forward strand.
TAAGCGTGACGATAGCATGATCATCTCTTATAAAATTGAATCAAGTTTACCAACTAGTCGAACACAAATTAATTAGCCAATACGAAGCTATAAATTATTTTACAAACACGAATTTGAAAATTAGCGATTAAAACGAGGCTGAAGATTCTAGAAAAAGGATCAAGTTTTCTCTTTTACGGTATTGAAAACTGCATATTATTAGATTTTTTTGACATTGTCCCACTTTAGTGGCATTCAATTTTTTGTATGATAGTAAAAGGATTTATTTCTCGCCCACGAATTATTGCCAATAAATGTCTATCTATCGTTCTACGACCTACCCACGTACCAATATTGTCTCATAATGTTCTCAATAGACCATCACTTGAGTAGTAAAGGTCAACAATCCACAAGAGGAAAATAAGAGGATTCACGTTTTCTGCACAAGACTAAGAGTCCACAAGCAGCTTATCAAGGCAAATAAATTTTCAGCATGTGATAACTGCCGCGAGCTCTAAATGTCCCTGAAGCTAAAGATTAAAACTCCAAGGAAATATTTTACGTTATTTCAGTATTATTAATAAAAAAAATTAATGTTTTGACAGGGTAAAAAGATGAATTTTCTACCATAAAATATGAGTATTTATCCGAAAACTATGACTTTTTTAAGAAATAGTTCAATTTTAAATAAAAACAGTTGAATTTTTAACCAAATACTTAAATTGCCAAACTACGAAAATGAATTTAAACCAAATAGTTGAAGATTCAGAAAAAAAGATTAAAATGAATTTTATTATTAAAAGTTCGTTTTCAATCAAGAAAGATAAATTTTCGACCTAATAATTAAATTTTCGATTACGAAAAAAAAAATTTAAACAAATTGGTGAAATTAAAAAAAGTTAATGTTTAAAGAAAAAGAGACGAACTTGCAAAACAATATTTGAACTTTTAACCAAAAAATTGAATTTTTACCTACAAAGATGAATTTTTAACCGAATGGACAAATTCTTAATAAAAAAGATTAAATTTAAATCAAAAAAGTTGAATTTTAAAACAGACGGTTAAATGTTTAGGCCAAATCGTGTAACTCGTTCTTCGCACTCAAGTTTGTCCCTCAAATTGTATATCATTTCCATGAATGTAAAATGCAAATTCTTAAAAAAAAACATTTGTTATGAAACATTTTATTGCAGCTTCTGCCGTTTTTTCAAAAACTGAATTTGCTAATTTGCAATTTTATTTTTACGATTTACAAAGTTACACATGCGATCTACACAACAGCCTGACTGTTTTTAAGTTTTAAATTGTATCCCTGACCTCAATCACCCAGACTTTGTCAAGTGAGTTTTCTATCGCATCGTGTTCTACATCACAGTTGTGGTGCCCTATTGCATCATCTCTTAATAATTTGCAAAAGGAGTCTCTCCAAGCGTCTAGGGTCGAGAGTCTAGTTACAACAACAGTCCAATTTTTCATAATTTTTTATGCTGTCAAAATTTGAATTTTCAATTTTTAAAGAAAACTCAAGAAAACCGTGCAGAGAATTTTTGAATTAAAAAAAAGTAGTCTTAAAAATATTCAAAATAGGCTCACTTTTTGAATTTTTATCCAAAATGGCTGGCTAACGAAATTCTCTTTTAGTTTAGGACAATAAAAGAATGTACCAAAGGCCAATCTCATAGATTTTTTTTAATTATCGTGCACACAGACAGACAGACATACATAAATACATAGGGGGTGTTTCAAGACTAATAGACACATTTTTTAGAAGACAGTTGAAGTTTAACCCTAAAACTTGAATTTTCAACCAAAAGATGAATTTTTAACAACGAATAAGGTACATTTTATACCTAGAAGGATGATTTTTCACCCAATAGATGCATTCTCTTACAAATAGTTGACTTTTTTAAACAAAACATACACATCTTCAATCAAAGAAAGCGATTTTAACTAAAATGATGAATTTTTGAACAAAAAAGACAAACTTTTAATAAATAATTATTTTTCAGTCAAAAGAAAAATAACAAAGTTCATTGAAATTGTGGAACTTTCAAGTCAAAAGAGGAATTTTTGTAAAATAGTATTCCCTGACCTAGGTCATCACTGTGTTTTTAAAAGAAAATTCTAAATTTTTCTTACTTATTTTAAAGTACATTCTAATATATTTTTCCTGGTACTTTGTCCTCTATTCGTCGAAGGTTCATTCACCTATTTTTGTCTCGGAATCCTTTGAATAAGAAGAAAAAGCGTAAAATACATTTTAGATTGAATACGATTTGTTTGAAGTTTCAAGTGAAACAGAGTTAACGCAACGACTTTCATGAAAATTCATTACGTTCGCAGATTTGCAGTTTGTGACATGCAAAAGCATCTGAAAGACTCTCATTCCTGAGAGATAATTTTACTGCATTTCAGGGCCAATAAAGTCGCGAGCGTAAAAGAGCGAAATACATTACCGGTACTAGTGTAAGTTTGCCTGACCTAAAGTTGCTCTCGATTACTGAAATCGGTTCTGAGAAACAACCCAATTATTAGCAACATGCAACAAAAAAATGCATCGTTACTTCAAACGATGCGAAATTTGCTTCCTGATGCAAATTTTTAGAGCAATGGAATCAGAATAAACTTATTATAGTAAATATATGTAAAAAGCCAGTAAGAAACTAAACTTTCAAGAAATATATTACCAACGATATAAGGCTCAAGGTTAAAGAATAAAATTCCTGAAACATATATATTGCTATTATTAAATTTATTTAAAATACTTCTGCCTTTTCATAAAAGGTTGATATGCGGTTTCTTGTACAGATTCAAGTTGAGCATTTGAATTTTAAATAATAATTCAAAGTAAAAAAATATGAATTTCGGCAGGCTTTTATTGTGGGATTATTTGCTTAGTGTTTCTAATTATAAATTGTTAAATAAGGAAAAATTGTAATTCTTACATTAAATTTCCACCTTTTAATTTAAAATTGTTTAAGTCAATGTTGCATACTTAAACTGTCAATTATTTAATCTCGAGTGTTTAAAATTCGTATTGGCTATTTAATTTTTTAAACACTGAAATTTCGGATATTTCGGATTAATATAGTTGTGCCAAAAATAAGATCTCTGTTAAAAATAGTTTATCTATTATTTCACTCTCTTCTTACTAATTTTTTCAAAAAGGTTGAATTAAAAAAAAATGATGCTTATTATCTTGAACAAAATAGTCTCCATTAGTTAGCTGTTTCCAATTTTAAAAGTAATCTTTTCCATGCCTGAAAACGTTAATAATTTTTTTGTTTACTGACACACTTTTTAAACAAATAATTATATTTGAAGAATATTTTCTTATTTTTCAAACTGGAATCAGTAGAATTGCAAAGAAGGTTTTGCCAGAAAAAATCAATGATTTATTAAAATTAAACTATTTTTTTAATTGGTAAGGGGAAAAAATAAGGGAAAATTAATTACAAAAACTATATTGGTAGAATTATAATTATTTCTAAGTATTAAACTTTTTTCATAAAAAACATGTTTTTTATTTGATAACTTAAGACTGATAATATCATTTTAATTCTCAAAATCACTCAAAACTTTATTCGTCCAGCGACCTGATTTTGTTACATAGAATCAGGTTTCAGTTGTTCCGTATTTGGATAGAATAATTCCAAATAAATTTTTCACTTTCAAAGTTTGCGCTTAAAGTTATTCTATATTAAAAATTCGCACTGCGAATTGTGCAACCATTTAAATATTTTAGAATTGCACAATCATTAAAGGCTTTCTATTAAAATCATATCAATATTAATATTAATATTAAAATAATATTACAGATTATGTCATTTCAAATAAAAATAATTTTTGATAAATAAAATTTTTAATTTAAACTCTAATTGTTCAACAATTATTTTTAGGGACAAATTTTTGTATAAAAAATAACTATATTTAAGGATTATTTACTTATTTTCAAACTACGATACATAAGAGTTGTAGGAAATGTTTTCCCCGAAAAAGTCATAATTTACTCAGATTCGACCATTTATAAAATATTAGTAAGAAGCAACGGTAAAAAATTTTTATTTTAATTATTTAATTTACTTTATTCTCGTAAGTCTTGAACTTTCGTCAAACGAAATAATATTTTTCCTTTCATATAACATCTCTCATATTATAATTTCAATTCTTAAAATCAAAAATAACTTTTGTTTTCCAGAGAACTGATTATAAGTATGCAATCAATTTTGTGTTCACATTTTCTTTCGCCCGATTAACGTTCACACGAAATGAGATATCGAGTTGAACATCTGGAAACGTTTATCTGGACCTAAGTTTTTTAAAAAATTTTAATGGATACAAACCAAGTATTGTAATTATAAAAATGCAGGATCAGATAAACATTCCTTAGCACATTTTATTTAGCTTCCCAAATTTCCAACTTAATATTTTATTTCGTTTAAACGTCAGTTGCGCGAAAAATAACGTGAACAAAATTTTTGAGGTTGCCTTTACATGGCCTAAATCAAATTCAATTTTTTTAACATTCATCTACTGAAAATTAATCAAATGATTTAATTATTTACAAAGATAAAGTTAGTTGCGAAAAAAATTCAACTCTATACTTTTGAAGGTTAGAGAGTTACGATTGCAAAACGAAATACCCATTACTATAGTCGTCAATCTGGTTATCACTCAGTCTCTCCGACAAGAATTGTTTTCAATTATCGTTATTATTTGCAAGATAAAAATAACAACCAGCATAAGCTTCAAACCTAAATTGAAATGGTTGACTTATCATGTTCCAAATAATATTGTAATTTAAAGATTTTCTCTTATGAATGGGAAACCTAAAAAACGGAATAATTTAAAACTAGAATACTAACTTCTACTCTAAGAAAGCTGTTCAATATTGCAATGGAAAGTAAAATGATAAAACATTGCATCCATCTATCTTATACTCTCATTACCTAAATTACACAAATAATAAGAAACGAGAGATAGCGATTTAGAAAAAGAGTCAAATCAATTAGTGCTCACCGTCTCGCTCATGCTCGCCAGGAAGGTGAGGTTGTAATTGATGAAGATGAGCATGATAGTGATGATGGTGCAGAATGCACTCGAGGTCGGTGCAGTTTAGCATTGTACCAAACAGTGTCGTCGCGACTTCTTCTTTCGATACCCTTGGGTATCGATAACTGGTCACGACTAAAAATTCAGAAAAAAATTCACGGTCTTCCTTTCACGATATCCAAATCCAGAATGGTAGCTCTTACTTTCCAATCCTTAAAAATTTGTACTTGTACTTCGTATCAGTAACTTCGTTTCTTTCTCTAGGATCTACCAACTTCAACTCCAAGCCACATCTTTCCTCGATTTCTTCATCAAATTCTAGCTCTTCGTCTCATCTCGAGTGTTTGTCGCTTCTTGAGTTTTTGGTCAGCGCCAAAAACTTAGAAAGGAGTTCACTCCGTGGGAATTTATTTCCTTTTTGAAATATAAGTTAAACTTTGCAACATAAATTGCTCTTTTGAAAATAATTCGCCACTTGGAAAAACAACTTCAATCCTCCTAGCAACGAACATCAACACAAGAGACTCGAGAATGCTTTTTAATCAGCTCTTAAAGCTCCAGTCCTATTAAGCTCGCTTTATCCGGAGGTGTTGTAACAGGTCTCACATCCATACACCTATTAACGTACAAGTGTTCACTAATCAACCCATCTTTCGTTCGTTCAGCAACAACCAGTTCAATATGATGAGACGATCCCTCAATACTCAATACTTGACACTCAATAGTCAATACTGATATCGGTTCGGAGAAAGTCTAGTCATGCACATGCACTGGAATTCGCGCACTGACATTCGATCACGGTCAAGTACGAGGTCTAAACACCAAATTTCGTCTTCCGGATGACATGTCAACCAATATCCTAGAACCCCTTTTCACTTAACTGCAGAATTGCATGATCTTGGAAACAAAAATCTCTCGACAACCTGATTGTAGCGAAAGAGAGACGTAATGTTTTATTATCAGCTAGCTGTCACTTGATGATTCTAATCAATTAATACATCACATGTATGCAATTGTACAAACACGTGGCGCAAGAACGTTAGAGGCTCACTTTCTAAATGGTCCACAAAGTATCTGTGAAAAGGTAGACTAATAACTGCGTATATCCAGGCGTTTAGCGCCTTGCTTACTTTCCTGAGCGTTAGTTAAATCCGAGACCTCTCGCGATTCTCGTACCAATAAGAATTAAAATGAAATTGAAGGGCGGAACAGATAGGTGAAAAGAGAAGTAAACATAGACTGGAGAACACTATATAAAATCATAGGATAGTTTTCACAGTGGCTTGAGTTTCTTTCCCTCGCGAGTGTAGCACCTGATGTTTGTTTATTTTGGTATCTCACTGGAAAACACTGAAAGAGGATGTCACGCTGTCAGCACGTTTGGCACTTGATTTCACTACGGAAGACACGAAATTGAAAAGAAACTGAAAGGTTGGATTGAGAATTGTGGAATATCAGAGGGGAGGTTTCACGTTTTCGCTATAAATCCGCAGTTTAAAGAGCGCGCTTCGCACTTATCGGTCGTTCTGTGCTAAGCGATAGTTGAGAACGGTATGTGACTGCGAGACCGTGTGTATGGGTCACTCAGTCACCGGCAGGCACTTACTTTCCAGTCGCCATGTTAGCACCGCTCTCGTCGCCCCTCACGTTTCCCTCCATTTCACGAGTCGGCTACAGGGGGGCCTGGACTCATTGAATGTATATTGTATATTGCATATTGTATAAGTATGCGTACGTGGTCGCGGTTACTGTAAGACTGCTATCAAATTCGTTGCAAAGCAGCTGCTTTCTGATGTCGTTCTGAGCAAGCAGGAGCTGCAAGTGTGGTCCAGGTACCATAATGAACAAGTACAAACCTCTTTGGCTCCAAGGCTGACACTCTCTTCCGACTGATCGACATTGACCTTCGTATTCCGAAACGTTTGCGGAAGGCGTGCGGTCAAGTGTAGTACTTCGAAGGCCGCGTGTTGTATGGAGCACATTGCGAAGTTCCTAGGGATGGGTACCAGTAACAAGGGGAAATGAATGAGCTTGGTGGGACCTGGACTACTGGGGAAGGAATTTTCCACTTGCCGCGATTCGAGATGATCCAAGCAAAACATAACAAGAGAAGATGAAGGGTACTTGATCTTGAGAAACTGAAGCAGGGTACATAACTTCGATTTTATGATTACAAATGATTAGAAGAGAATCTGGGAGACCTAGACTTCCGGTGAAGGAATTTATCCCTTGGAGATATTTGAGATGGGCAGAGAAAAAAAATAACAAGTGAAGATGAAGGGTACTTGATCTGTGTATTCTTGCATTATGTGTGAATATGACTTTTAGTGGATGTTTGCAATTTTTTTTTTTGCTTCGATTACAAAAGATTGTGAACAAAATGTGGATTTATTAAGATTTCGAAAGAAAATGCTTTTTACGAATTTTAAACGATTTGAAGAGAATAACAAAACTATCCAATTTTTAAAGAAAATTTACAATGATTTTTTTAGTTTGTTTAAAAATTAATTTGAAGAGAATATTTTAAAAGTTTTAAACAAAATTAAAAAGATTTAAAAAGTTTCTGGTTTCTGGGAAATGGAAAATAATTTTAAAATAAAATCTCGGAATTTATAGAATATTGTGAAAAGTTTTTAAATATTTAAAAATCTACATCTTGTTTTAAGTTTTCTTTTACCTTTTCAAGTTAAACATTATTTTTGAATCTTTTGAACAATTTGTATCCTAAAATCTTTTAAACCTTGAAATGTTTGACTTTTTTTTAAGATTTAGGAAATTTGAATTATATAAACATTGAATTTAAAATCTTATATAACGTCCAATAATCAGGTTAATGCGTAGAATTCCTGAAAATAAAATAAAGAATCCAACGACCAAATTTGGACAACCACCACACAATGTTCCTATTGCAATTTGTAAAAAGATACAAAATTTCCTAAAAAAGAGAAAAATTTATTTTTTTGCACAAAAATTAAAAGGAGGAAAGAAAAATGAGAAGGGAACCAATCAAACCCCCTTTATTTTATTTTTTATTTCCTTTGTCTTATTTGTTTTTATTATAACCAAATCACAATAGAAAAACATTTGTAAAAAATAATGACAAGCGTTCCGGTTTGGAACAGCAACGAAACCACGACGCTCTCTCCCTGATATCTGATTCCTTCTTTTATTTTTGTCCAAAAAAAAAACAATTTTTTTCTTTTCTTTCTTAGGAAAATTTGTATCGAAGTGCAAGAGGAACATTTCATGTTGGTTTTCCAAATTTGTTCGTTGCATTCTTGGTTTTATTTGCAGGAATTCTGCACATTGTCAATGAAAAATTTCATTTGAAATTTTCCCATAATATTCAGATGTAGTATGGAAGGGAGCTTAAAAATATTAATAAAACTCATGTAAATTTTAGTTTCTTCTTAATGAGTAAATGGACTAAGACTGGAAACTTCAGGAAATGTATCAAAAAGTATTTACATTAATAAAAACAAAGATTATGAGCATGTTATGATTACAAATTATTGGAAGTAAATGCAACGCAATGGTTAACCTTCCGTAATGTTGATTTTATTTTCAAATCAACAATATCATTTTTGATGAAAAAAATTTAAAAGCTTGCAAAAAAAATGTATTTTAACAATGTTCTTGCCATCAAATGGTTCCTTAAAATCGCTTCTTACTAATTTTGGAAAAATGATTGCATTTTTTGAAATTAAATTCTTTACTTAATTTAAAAATTAAAAACAGTAATGTTGTAGGGAATGTTTTTTATACATAAAAAATAAGCCATGATTGACTAAAATTCAACAATTTATAAAAAAAATGAGTAAGAAGTGAAGTAAGAAAATTCGTTTACTAAACTTTTTGCGTAAAAAATAAAGTTTTTTCTCTCATAAGACATGACTGATAATATAATTTCAATTCTAAAGTCATAGACAATTTTTTCAGAGACCAGATTTTGGCACGAAAATTACTTTAACTGAAGTTCATGGAATTTACATGAATATAAGGGAAGTGAAGAGAATTCGATGAAATTAATAAAAAGTAAAGGTAAAAATAACAAAATGAAAAACTATTGCACTGGTTTTCAAAATTTAAGTGGAATTTAAAAGACTTCTAAGTAAAAAAAGTTGTGTAAATCCATTTAATTGAGTAAAAGTGACTGAATTTAGAAAAAATTAGGTGAATTCTAAAGAGTTATAAATTAAGACAATATAAAAAATTAACACATTTAATAGAATTCAGGAAAAATATAAAGATTTAAGGATAAAATCTAAATGAATTTCAATAAGCTTAAATTTTCTACAACGTTTCACTGATTTCAATAAAGTGGAAGAATATAATTTTTTTTAACATTTTAATTAATAGATTTCCGTCGAATTAAGTACAAGGAAGTGAACAGAATTCCGTGCCAGTTAAACAGAATTTAAGTGAATTAAAACGAAAATAATTAATTAGATCAAATTCGAAGAAATTACAAAAAATAAGGGAAATGAGCAGAATTTGATGGAATTGATCAAAATTGAAAGTGAATTAAACAAACTAATTTGAATTGACAACAAATTAAGTGTTTTTTTTAATTTATTAAATTCATTAAATTTAAAATCAATTGCAACAAATGTAAGGAAATTCACAAAAATTTGCTGAAATGTCAAAGATTTCAAAGTGAATTTTAAAAAAACTACAAAAAAGTAAATCAATGAATTGAGTCGATTTGAGTAGACTTGCGTGAATATAAGAGAATTCAAGTAAATTCGGCAAAAATTCGGGTAAATGAAAGAATTAAAGATTCCAAATTTCAAATTTCAAATAATTCAAAAGAATTTTTAAATAATTCAGGATAGGTCAATAAGAACTCAAAATCAGTTCCAAGTGAACTTAAATGAGATGAAAAAAAAATCAAAAGTATTCGAATAAATTAAAATTCAAGTGAATTTAGAGAAGTTTTAGGAAAACATTCGATGGAGCTCATAAAAAGTCAAAGTGAATATTCGAAATATTAAGTAAATTAAAGTCAATTAAAAAATATTCAAATAATTAATTGAATTTGTAATGAATGAATAAAATTCAAAAGAATTTCATGAAATGTCGAAGAATTCAAAGTTGGCTTTGAAGACTTTGAAGTGAATTCATAAAACCTACAAAAATAAAAATCAATGAATTGAGTAGACTTGAGTGAATATAGAAGAATTCAAGTAAATTCAACAAAATTTCAAAAAAAAACAAAGCTTCAAAAAATATAAAAGTATTTGAATTAAATAAAATTCAAGTAAATTTAGAGCAATTAAAGGGAAGCATTTCAATAATTTATTGAATTTGTAACAAATTGAGAACAGATCAAAAGAATTTGAGGAAATTCCGAAGAAATCAAAGTGAGTTTAAGGGGTAACACCACTCTAGAGGCCGAAAAAAAGGCCTAATTTTGACAATTTATTCTAGGAATATGGGAAAAGGC
>JAAAKG020097421.1:0-16036 GCA_010014905.2 Druon quercuslanigerum
GGGCTGTAACCCACACCCCCGCCCCGCCCACTCCCCACAAATCCCAGAAAACCTTTCAAAAAAAAAAAAAAAAAAAAAAAAAGCCACGAAAATACAAAATTAAATCGAAATTTTCAGAAATATATTACATTGTAAGAGCATTCAAAAATAAATCCTTGATAGTAGCTAAAAAGAAAATTTAAAAATTGTTTTCATAATTTCATTATTATTAATATTTATTTCAATCACATAAATAAACATTTTGTAATTTCCTTTATTAATTGCATTTACCAGACTGAATCTTTAACCAAAACTTTATAAACAAGGAATTAATTTACAAAATGATGATTGAACCACAAAGATTAATTTTTTACCAAAAAATAAAACAATTTTTGAACAAAATAGTTAACTTTTCAAATAAAATTATAAATCTTTAAAACAATGAAATCTTAACAAAGTAGTTCTACTTTTAACCAATTAATTAAATTTAAAATAAAAGAAAAAAATAATTTTTAAAAAAGTAGTTGAATTTTCAACCAAGATTAATTTTCAAACGAAAAAGAAAAATTTGAAGCCAAAGATTGAGATTTTCGAATAAAAAAAAATTTTTAACCAAAAATGGAAGTTTATTTTTGAACCAAAATTTAATTTAAAAAACAAAACAAAAACAGAATTTTTAACAACAAAAATCTAATAGTTGATATTTCAACCAAAAAATATTTAAATTTGGAATAAAAAACTGTTTAATTTAAGCAAAAAGATGAATTTTTAAGCAAATGATTAAAATTTCAAGCAAAAAGATAAATTTTCATTCAAGAATGGAATAGTTAAATTTTCTATTTAAAAAATTAATTTTTATAAAAAAGGGATTTAGTTAAAAATTTATGAGTCAGCCACGAAGAATAATTTTCTACCAAGAAATAATAAGAATTTTTAAACAAAATTGTAAATCCTGAATCAAATAATGAATTCTTAAAAAAGTAGTTCTACTTTTAACCAACAGATTAGATTTCAAATCAAAATTTAAAAAAACAAACAAATTAGTTGAATTTTCAACCAAAAAGATTAATTTTCGAACGAAAAAGAAAAATTTGTCTAAATTTGCAGCTAATAGTTGATATTTCAACCAAAAAAGATTTAAATTTTGAATAAAAAACAGTTGAATTTAAGCAAAAAGATGAATTTTCATTCAAGAATGGAATAGATAAATTTTCGATTTAAAAATTAATTTAAAAAAAGGGATTAAATAATTAATAAATAATAAATAATTTTCAAATAAAATTATAAATCCTGAACTAAATAATTAATTCCTTAAAATGTAGTTTTACTTTCAAACAAGCGATTAAATTTCAAATATTTTTTTTTTAACAAAGTAGTTGAATTTTCAACCAGAAAGATAAATTTTCGAACAAAAAAGGTCAACTTTCAACTCATCAATAGTGAAATTTTCAAACAAAAAAAGATAAATTTTCAACTAAAAATGGAATAGATAACTTTCGAACTAAAATGAAATTAAAAAAAAAATAATTTTCAACAACGAAAAATGAAATCTCAACAAATATCTAATATTTGATATTTAAACCAAAAAAGATTTAAATTTTGTATAAAAAAAAGTTTCATTTAAGCAAAAAGATTAATTTTCATCCAACAATGGAAGTTACATTTTTTATTTAATAAATTAATTTTTATAAAAAATAGGTATTTAATCAAAAAATTATAATTCAACCACAAAGATTAATTTTGGAACAAAAAAGATAAATTTTTAAACAAAAATGGAATAGTTAACTATCGAGGAACAATTTAATGTAAAAAACAAGGAAAAACAGAATTTTTAACAAAAAAGATGGAAAAGGTAAATCTCAAGATGGAAAAATTATACTACAACAATAAAGAAAAACGTTTTCAACAAAATAGTACAATTTCTAAATAGTAATGAATCATTAGAAAAAGAATTTTTTTTAACAAAGGAGTTTACCTTTTAATCAATTAGTCAAATTAGCAAACGAAAAGACGAATTTTCAATCTAGTATATTAGTTTTCTATTACAAAAATGTATTTTCAGAAGAAAGGAATTTTCAACCACAATTGGAACAGTATATTTTTCAAATAAAAAAATTCATTTTTAACCAAAAAACATACTTTAAAAAAATAGTTTTGATTTAAACGAAAGTGGTGAATTTTCAACTAAAAAGGCTAATTTTCGACTGAAAAAATCGTATTTAAATTTTCATTTTAAAAAATATTACAAAAAAACAACAAAATAATACAGATGTCATATAAAGAAATGAACAAACAAAGATGAATTTTGAACACGTAAGTTCAACTTTAAACAAAGATTAATTTTTTAACAAAAAAAGGGTTAATTTTCAACAAAATTTCTAACAAAAAAAGATCAATATTTTCAACCAACAGTAGAATAGTTAAATTTTCAAATAAATAAACAAGAAATGAATTTTTAATCAAAAACAATTAATTATCTTCTAAAAAAACGCTTCAAATGTAAACCAGAGATGAACTATTAAATAAAAAATATTAGTTTCATAATAACAAGTGAAAATTAGAACAAAATACACGAGTATTCATCGAAAAAAGATCAATATTTTCAACTACAAATGCATTATTTCATTTTCAGTTAAAACTACAATGAATTTCTTATGAATAAGTTCGTTTAAAAAAATTGTTCACGTGAGTCTCTTATATGCCTTAATCTAAAAATATATAAATATTAAAGAAACATAAAAAATTGAAGAACAGGAACCATGAAATTTTTGCAGGTTATGTTTTTGAACCATTTACAAAAATGGAAAAAACAGAAATTAAAAATGAGTGAGACGATAATACTTGTTATTTTTTTAATCTCTAAGGCCATAATGAATAATTAGTACACCATTTTTAACCCCAATTTGACAACAGCCAGCGAAATTCAAAAGATCTAAAATGTCATCAAGGACATAACCTTAAAACACGTGGTCGAACTATTTTTACAACATTTCACCTTTCCCGATCCCAGGAATAAAAAAATTAGGCATTTAAATAATTTACCTATTTTTTACACTTATTTAATCCCTCTTTTAAAGATTAAAACGACTTTGGATTACTAATCACGATTATTTGACACATGGCACCGAAAAATACGGAGCGCACTTTAAAGCGAAATCGATGCTAGAAAAAATTCGAGAAAGTTATTTATGAAATTAAATATTAGGAATTGTAACTTTTTACTTACCATTTCCGTAGGAATTGATTTCCAAAATTCAAAATAATTGTCGAGAACTCCGAATCGCGACTGGAAATTTCCGCATGCGGAAGAAAAGAGAGCAAAGGCTTCTGGGAGTTCGATAGTTCAAGTAACGGTCGATTGGTGGCGCTGATTGCATTGATTTTTACCGCTAAGATTTAAAAAAATCAAATCAAGTTTATTGTTTTTTTACTTCCTTAATTGGTTATAATGATTTTTATGTTTTCTTATTATATTATATTATATTTTTTTAAATTTATTTATAATTTTTTAAATCGAAGTTTTTAAATATATTTTCAACTCACAAGTCTTCCTAAAATTTTAAAAAACCTTAAAAAAATTATATGAAAATTAATTTCTCCACTTAAAAAATCATTTCAATTTTTTCCAGAAATCTTGAGAAAATCTAAATTATCTAAAATTTGTTTAAAATTTTATGAAATCTTTTTAATTTTTAAATTATTTTATAATCTTATCCAAATTTCTAAATATCTTTTATTCATTCAAAATTTTTTAATTTTCAAAATAAAAAAATGCCCTAAATCGAAAATTTTGGAAATCTTTTAAAAACTTTTGAGTTTTTTTTATAATTTATTTTTAATTAATGTTTCCAAAAAAAGTGAATGAAAAAATTTTCAATAATGTTAAGAAATATTTTGTTTTGAAATCTTTAAAAATCTACATGCAGTTAAAATTTTTTTGAAAACTTTTCAAACCTTATAAACTTTTTTAAATGATTGAAATTTGTACTTAATGTTTTTTTTTAATCTGTCTAAAAAGATTTGTTTAATTGTTCTCTTGAAATTAACTTTTAAAAATAAAAAAGGATTTACAATTTTTTATGGATACAAAAATTATTACCTTTAACTTTTTGAAGTTTTTTCAAACTGTCGAAATTTAAATCTTCCAGATTATTTTGTGAAATTTTTTTAAATATTTTTAAATTGAAATTTTTTTTTTTGTAATAAGTTTCAACATTCTATTTCAAAATTTTCCAAACCCTACGTTTTATTAAAATTTTTTTTGGAATTTTGCAAAATTGGGCAATTTTGCTTTCAAATCTTCTACACTCTTTTGTAAAATTTTAGGAAATTATTTCAAATGTTTTGGGACCTTTTTCAATTTTTCTTACTAAAATTCGCTTTTCAAAATAAAAATTCATAAAAAAATTTCCTATGAATCTTCAGAATTTTTTTTATTATCTTCATGCTTTTCAAAACCTTCAAAAAGCTTCAAATTTTTTTTTAATTCTAAATATTTTATAAGAACGTTGGATTTTTGCAGATTTTCTTTTAATTTTATGTAAAATTAATACCATTTTATTAAAATCAAAATTTTTTAATTTTGTTGAAAAAATTAATATTTTAAATTAGCCATTAAAAAATTTCCTAAGTATTTAAAAAAAAGTTTTTAAAAATATTTTTTCAACTTCTAAACTTTTAAATATTTTTTGAAGTGATTGGAGTTTGTAAAAAAGTATTTAAAATATTCATAGGAATTTTTAAAACATTTTCTTATTATCATTAAACGTTTCAAAATCCTTAATGTACCAAATTATCGAAACTCTACATTTTGTTACAAATTTTTAAAAATATTTTCAAGTTTAATTATTTTTTAATCTTTTAAAAACTTCTATATTACTCTTAAACTTTAATTAAATTTTGCTTTAAAAGCTTCTATATTCTCTTTTGAAATTTTTTTAACACTAAAAATTTTCTTTTTAATCTTTTGGATTCTTTTTCAATTTTCTATTCAAAATTAATTTTTCTAAATAAATAACGAAATTATTTTAAAAATTTCTATAAATATTTAGAATTTTTTAAATCTAAATCAATTTCCAAATACTTAAAAGCTTTTAAATTTTAATTAAAAATATTATAAAATCTAAATTTTGTTCAAAGTATAAAAATCTTGCAAAACTTTTAAATATTTTATTAAATGATTCAAATTTTCGCTAAATTTTTATTTTATTCTGTGAATTAAAAAAATTTTTCAAAAATGTAAATTTTTAAAGATATTGTATCGTATTAAAAAGTTATTAAAAAAAGTAAATATTTTAACAAATGATTCGAATTTTTTCTATTTTTTTAAATTGTCTAATATTAAAATTATTTCCTTAAAATTCCAATTTTTTTAAATTTCTAAAAGAGTGTAGAAGCTTTTTAAGAATTTACAAAGGATTGAAGAGAATATTTTTAAAAAAGATTTCTAGAAAAATTTAGAATGATTTTATTTTAAATGATTAATTTTAAGTTCCTAACATTTAAAAATATGTCAAAATATAATTTTGAAGATTTTAGGACAATTTTATTAATTTTCAGGATTTAAAAATATATTAGTAAAAATTTGATTAATCAAAAAATTTTTTTGAAAAGTTTCGAAAACCATAATGCATTATGCTTGACACATAAGGTCCTCGGAATGGGTTTTCTAACCTCAAATTTGAAAGAGTCATGTGTCAGAGATCCTGCGTTGCATCCTCAGTTTTGCATATGCTTATAGTTTTTAAGTGTAAATTAATAAATGTAACCGAAAAAGTGATGTGCACGACTTGGCTAGACTCCCTGTCAAAATATTATAAAAGGTATGTTTTTGAGATATTGTTTTGGAGTTTAAACAGTGAATGATTTTCACACAATTAGTTTCCATCGGTTTCGTTTATGATAAAAGTTCAAATTTCTTAAATTTCTTAGCAAAATACAGTTTAAATAGACTCGGAATAATAAAGAGAAAAATTCTGCTTTGGTTAACTTTTTTAGGAACGCGTTGTCAATTTGTTGAAATTTTGTTGGAAGAAACCTTTTTATTATGAAATTTTGCTCCGTAAATAGGAACCTGAACAAATATTTAGAGAGAAAAGAAAGTGATAAGAAATGTAATGTTGTTAAGGCCGCTGGCCGGTTAGAAACAAGCTTTAACCTCAAAATTCGATCGCCTTACTGGGCTCAATGCATAATCTATTCACTTTTTAAAATGTTTTCCTCAAATTTCAATAAAAATGTGAACAATTTTAAATCAACGTTTGCTAATTTTGCAAAATTATAAAATAAAAAATAGAAAATTTGAGTTACATTTTAAGAGATATTAAAAATTTTTGTAAAGGTTGAAAAATAATTGAACTTTAAAAGGTTTCCAATTTTTCGTAACAAATTGTAGATTTTTGAAAAATTGTAATAAAATTTTACAGCTTTTTAAGGATTTTTGAACATTTAAAGACAGTAGGATGATAGTAAAAGAATGTATATTACTACAAATATATAAAATAATTGTTCATCTTGAAAAATTAATTTTAAGAGAATATTTTAAATGATTTTAAGACAATTTAAAAGATTTCTAAAATTTTCTGTTATTTTGCAACATTTTTCAAAGTTTTATAACAAATTCCAATAAGAAACTAAATGATTTTTAAATATTTTGAAACAAAATTGAGACTTATTTTCAAGAATTTTGAAAGGTTTCAAGAGAATAAACAAATTTTCTTAAGATTACTAGAAAGATTTTTAATGACTTAGAAGATTTTTAAGAATTTGGAAAGGAAAATTTAATTATTTTTCAACTAAAAAAATTAATTTTCCAACAAATTTTTTCAAATTTTAGGATGAATTTGAGCAAATTAAAAATACATTTAGTAATTTTAAAAGTCTTGAGTAGAAAAATATTTAAAAACTTGAAAATATTTTCGATATTTCTAAAAAATATTAAATATCTTATAAATTGACTTGAGTTTTCCCCCAAAAATTGTATTTTTTTTAAATAAGAAAATTTCCTAGATTATTTTTTTCTCAAATGGAAAAACTATATTAAAAAAGTTTCGATGATGGTTTTTTCAAGGCTTCTTGTATTTTGTTCAAACTAATATTTTTTTAACTGAAAATTTAATTGATGAGAAGAAGAATTTTGTATTTTTTTTACTTTTTTTTTATTTTTTGTATTTATTATTTTTTTGTATTTTTAGTAGAAAATTCGTTGTTTTTTTTAAACAGAATGAATATTTTTGATAGACAATTCATATTTTTGGTTGAAAATTCATGTATTTTGTTGAAATTCGTATTTTTTGTTTAAAAATTGATCTGTTATACCCAAGTTCGATTTTTTTTTAGTAAAAATTTGTCTTTGTAGTTGATAATTTAATTCTATGGTTGAACTTATAACTATTTTGTTAAAAAAGGTTTTTTTGTTTGTTGAAATTTAAAACAAATTGAGAATCGAACTACTTCGTTTTTTGTTGAAATTTTTTTTTAAAGTAGAAAATTATCTTCTTGCAAGTATAATCATATTTTCGTTTTATTTTTTTAAATTTTTATGTTTTTAAAGAATTCCAATTTTTGTTGAACATTCATGTATTTTGTTGAAATTCGTATATTTTGTTAAAAAATTATTTAAAAAAAAATTAAACTAGTTTTTTATCGCAGAAAAATTAATCTTTTTTTGTTTGAAAATAAATTTTTTAAACTGACAATTAAGCGGTTCCATTTTTTGTTAAAAATGTATCTTTTTTAGCTGGAAATTTATTATTGTTGGTTGAAAAGTCGATTATTTGATTTAGAGTTAAACTACTTTATAAAAAAATTATATTTTTTAATTCAGAAATAATTATCATAGTTGAAAATTCACTTATTGGGTTTTAAATTAACCTTTTTGTTAACAATTCTACTGTTTTGTAGAAAATTAAACTTTTGGACTTGAAACTTTATTTTATTAGAAAATTTAAAGTATTTGGTTGAAAAATTATATATCTAGATTGAAAGTTCAAATTAAAAAGAAAAATAATTCGTCTTTTGGACTAGAAAATTAATCTTCTTGGTCGAAAGTTCATCGTTTTAATAGAAAATTTAATAGCTTTGTTGAAAGCTCATTTTTTTTTAAATTATTTTTTTTTCTAAAAATTTAACTATTCCATTTCTGGTTAAAACTTCATCCTGCATATTGGAAAAGTTAGAATCTCGTCTTTTTATGTAACAATAATCTTTTTGGTCTTTAAAATAAAATTATTTTGTTGAAAATTTATTTATTTTGGTTTCTTTTTGTGTAGAAAATTAATTTTCTTGGTTGAAAATTCATCTTTTGGCTAGAAAATTTAACAACTTTTCTGATAATTCATTGTTTTATTAATTTTTTTTATATGAAAATTTAACTATTCCACGTTTGGTTAAAAAACTTCATCCTGTTCATTCGATAAGTTGGAAACTCGTCTTTGTTTATTAATCTCCTTGGTCAAAAACTCATTTTTTTAGTTGAAAAATCTTATTTTTGGGTTGAAAATTAACTTTTTTATAAATAATTCCTCTTGTTGGTTGTAAAATTAAATAATTTTGTTAATAATTCATATATTTTGTTTAAAACTCGTCTTTTTTGTAGGAAATTTAACAACTTTGTTGAAAATTCATTTTTTTTGTTAAAAACTATTTTTGTATGAGTTTTGTTGAAACTTTATCCTATGCGTATATAGAAAAAGTTAAAATTGCATTTACTTTATTGAAAAGTTACCTTTTTGTGAAGAAAATTAATCTTCATTGTTAAAAATTATATTATTATTAAAAATGCATCTTTTTTTATTAAAAACTCCACCGTTTTCTAAAATATTCGACTTTTTAGCTTAAAAACTTTATTCTTTTGTTGAAATTTTATATTTTATCGAAGAAAAGTCATATTTTTCAGTTGAAAATTCAAATATTTGACTTTATTGTAAATAATTTGATTAAAAATGGGAATTTGTATTCTGAAGATTTAAATATTTGGTTAGCAATTCTATTATTTTGTTAAAAATTTAATTATTTTTGAAAATTTTAACTGTTTTGTTAAATTCATCATTTTTGGCAAAAAATTCAACTATGTTGTTAAAACTTCATCGTTTATGGTAAAAAATTAATCTTCCTTGGTCGAAAATTAATCTTTCTTGGCTGGAAATTAACTTTTTTATTAAAAATTCAAATGTCTTCAATAAAATCCGTCTTTGTGATTTAAAATATTTACCATTTGTTTAAATCTTTCTCTTTTTTTGGGAAACTCGTATCTTTTACTGGAAAGTTCATCTATTTTATTTTTAATGCAACTCTTTGATTGAAAATTAATTTTTCTTGGGAAATTCGGTTTGATTGGTTGAGAATTCAACTATTTTTTGAAAATTTAATATATTTTCTCTTGAAAACTCAAGAATTTAAAATGTTTATGCAATATGATTTAATATCTAAATTAATTTTATATAAAAAAATGTTGTTATGGATTCGACAGTAACTAAAGATTTTTAAATGAAAATTTAATTTATAAGAAAAATAATTTTTTTTACATCTAGGGAAATTGATCATTTATAATTGTTTATATATTTTTTCAATGAAAATTTAATTATTTAATTTTTCGTAGAAATTTCGTTTTTTGTTTTTAACAGAAAATTAATTTAAAAAAAATTTTTTTTTTCTTATCTGATAACTGCATTATTTTGTTGTCAATTTTTTTTCTTCAAAATTCATGTATTTTGTTAAAATTCGTATTTTTGCTTAAAAATAAATTTTTTTCAAATAAAAATATTGATCTTTTTTGCAAAATTTATCGTATTTAAATCAGGAGTTTTTCTGTTCAAAATTAATTTATTTAGGTAAAAGTATAACTATTTTGTTAAAAACTATTTTTTTTGTTTGATAAAAATTAACTTTTTTAACTGAAAATTGAAATATTCCGTTTTTTGTTAAAAATTCGTTTTTTTATAGAAAATTATCTTCTTGATTGAAAACACATGTTTCCCCTATATTACTTTTTGTATTTTAATTCAATGGATTTTTTTAAATATTTCAAAATCTTAAAATGATGAAAGAATTTGAATTTTTCAATCTCCTTGGCATTTTCAGGAGTTAAAAAATGCAGTGAAGTGTAAAGGATTTAAAATAATTTGGATTATTTTAGAAGATTACAAATTTTTTTTATTAATTTCAGTAATTTAATGGAATTTAAAAGGATTTGAAATGCTTGAGGATATTGTAAAAGATTTTCAGGCGTTTGTAATTACTTTCAAAAGATATTAAATGATTTGAAATATTTGCGGAAAGTTAAAAAAATTATCAGAATTTTTTTATTTATTTAAGTAGTTTGAAGGCTTTCGAAAACTGAAGTATTTTAGGGTATTTTAAAAGATTCAAAGGCATTTTCAAAAAATTTAAACAATTTTAAGGGATTTTAATATTTTGACGGATTATAAAGAGTTTATTAATTTATTTTAAAAAAGGTCTTTTCTATTATCAAAGATGGTTTTTAACCTTCAAGCCAGAAGACAAATTTTCTCTACAAAAATTGAATTTTCAAAAAGAAAATATGGCTTTTCAGCAAACAATTAATTTTTAACAAAACTGATGCATTTTTACCTAACAAAAATAAAATTTCAAACTAAAAAAGTTATTGTCTACCATAAAAGGCGAATTTTCAAATAAAAAATATCAATCCTAAACAAATGGAAAAGTTCCATTTATTATTATTATTATTATTATTATTATAAAAAAATAAGCCTTCAATCCAAAAAATAAGTTTTTAACAATGTAGTTTAACTTTTATCCAAGTAGTTGAATTTTCAATTTAAAAAGATTAATTTTCAACATAATAATTAAACTTTTAACCAAAGAGATAAATTTTCAACTTAAAATATACATCTTTACCAAAAAAATTGATTTATTAACAAAGTGATTCAACCAAATCTTTTAAACAAATTAGTTGAATACTCAGTCCAAGAAGAATAATTTTTAACCAAAAAGTTGCATTTTAATTTTTAAATAAATGAAATTTCTTCTAAAACAGATCAAGTTTTAAATCAGAAAGATAAATTTTCAAAAAAATACTTGAATTTCCTTTTAGGAGGATATCAGTCGAGTTTTCACGATCAAAATATAAATTTTTAAACAAAAAATAATTTTCTACAAAAAAAATTAAATTTTTAATCCAAAAAGAGGAATTCTTAACTAAAAAGGATGAATTGCTTTTTTATTTTAAAAACCTGAAATTTCTCTTAAAGCAGATGAATTATTAATTAAAAATTAAATTTAAATTCAATTAAATTATTAATTAATTGAAAAAAAACGTTGAGTTTTTCATTCAAAAAAGATTCAAGTTGACTCTGTAGGATCAAAAATTGATTTTTAAACAAAAAAATAAGTTTCCACGAAGAAATTGAAATTTCAATACAAAAAAAAAAAAGAATTTTTCCAACCAAAAAGGATGAATTTTTAACAAAATAGTTGAATTTTCTACCAAAAAGTTGCATTTTTATTTAAAAAAGATTAAATTTTGTACCAAAACAGATGAATTTGTAATAAAAAACAACTTTTTTTTATAAGAATCTTTTATTCAGAAAAGATTTCACTTTATTTTTCAAAGCCAAAATATAAATTAAAAAAAAAATTATTTTCTAAGAACTAGTTACATTTTTAAGAAAATAGTATAATAGCTTAGTTTTTAACTAAACAGTTGCATTTTTATCCAAAAAAGATTTTTCTTAAAACAGATGGATTTTTAATTATTTAAAAACAAAAATATTAAAGTTTAAATAGTTGAATTTCCATTCAAAAAAATATTTTCGTTCTTTTTTCATATTTTGTATTATTTTTTCATATTTTATTTTTAACGTTTTTAACTTGTCCTATTTTCGAAATTTTAATTTTAAATTATTCAGTCCATTTAAAGAAAATTGTAATCTGAAATTTTTCAATTCGGAACGCTTTTAATTAGAAATAATACAGTTTTACTTCCTTTGAATTTTAAATGATCGAATTTAAAAAATTTTTTTTTCGGAAATAATTTCCTTTTTAGCGTTTTGAATTTGCCCGATTTTAGAAATTTTCTTATAATCTTAAATCCTTGAATTTTGCGATTCTTACATTTAAAATAAAATTGTTTCATTTTATAAGCTTTAAATTAGAAATTATACAATTTCAAATATTTTCTAATAAAATTGTACAATTTTCAAAATTTAATCTAAAAGTGTACAAATTTTATTTTATTATTTGCTTCAGGTTTAATAATTTTCTTAAAAATAAATACATTTTTTTTGCAAATTTCTTTGAATGAAAATTTAAATATTTTCTAAGGCTTTTCTGTTTCATTCATCTGTTTTAGGAGAACTTTCATCTTTCATGAATAAAAATGCAGCTTTTTTGTTGAAAATTCAATTCTTTTTTTTAAAGTTTGCCTTTTTGAATTTAAACTTCACCTGATTAGAAGAAATTACATCTTTTTGGATAACAATGCAACTGTTTGGTTGAAAATTCAACAATTTAAAAAAAATTTTTTGTTTTTATTTAATTAGAAAGCCATCTATTTTTAAAAAATCTCAACTTTTTCGGATAAAAATGCAACTGTTTCGTTGGAAACTAAACTAATATAGTATATTCTTTAATAATGAACTATTTCGTAGAAAAAAGTAAAAAAAATTTCGTTTTAATGACAAATAAATCTGTTTTAGTACAAAATTCAATCTTTTTTGGATAAAAATGCAACTATTTGGTACAGAATTCAATTATTTGGTTAAAAATTTTTCCGTTTTGGCTGAAATTTTTTTCGTCGATAAAAGATTTAATTTTTGATCTTGCAGAGTCGACTGAAATCTTTCTTGGATAAAAACTGAACATTGTTTGTAATTAAAAATTATTCTGTTTGAAGTGAAATTTAAACATTTTTTTTTGTAAAAATGCAACTGTTTGGTAGAGAATTTACCAATTTTGTTAAAAAGTAATTCTTTTTTGGTTAAAAATTAGTCTTTTCCGATTGAAATTTAATTTTTTTGGAAATTTGTTTGGAAAATTTACCTATCTGATTTAAAATTCAACTACATTGTTAAAAATTTATTTTTTATTTTAACTTTTCCATTTTTTATGATTGATCTTTTTTAGTTGAAAAGTCGGTTTTTTGGTAAAAAAATAAAAAATAGTAGTATGAAATTTTATTTTTGTTGGGAAGAACTGCATCAGTTTTGTGAAAAAATAATTTTTTGTTGAAGAGTCATATTTTTTGTTTGAAAATTTAATTTTTGTAGAGAAAAATTGTCTTTTGGCCTGTAGGTTCAATAAGTTAGATAAACTAACTTAATTTTTCAGTTAGTAAAATAAATTTTCAACAAAACAGATAATTTTTCAAGTACAGAAATTTATTTTTAACCAAAAGGATAATGTTTCAAATAATTAAATTATTCTTTTACGAAGCAGACCTTTTTAAACAAATAGTTTTTTAAACTAATCACTAATCATTATTCTTTCTTGAGTGAAAAGTCTCGATTTGTTGAAAATTCGTCTTTTTGGTTTTGAAATTCTTTTTGTTCTATAAATTTCATTCTTTTTGGATTGAAATATAAACAGTGGCACTTTTTCATTGGGAATTTGTTTTTTTTTGGTTGAATATTCAACTATTATGATAAAAATTTAAATATTTTGTTTGAAAATTCTAGTGTTTTGTTAATATTTCATCTTTTGTAGTAGAAAAGACATTTTTTTGTTCGAAATAAATTGATAAATTTGAAAATTTTCAATTTAAATGCTGGTACTTGAATATTCATAATTTGAAATGTGAAATTAGTCATGGAAAAATATGGGAATTTTGAAAATGATCTCGGTTTTGAATTTTTCCGCACACTATTTTGTTGAAAATTAATCTATTTTGGTTGAGGATTAAAAATATTTTTTTGAAAGTTGAACTTTTTTGGTTGAATTCAACTATTTTTGGTATGAAATTAAAATCATTTTTGGTTTAAATGTCATCTATCACATTTTTTTTTTGAGAATTCATAACTTTTGGTTAAAAATTTAAGTATTTAGACGAAAGTAGAACTAATTTCTTAAAAGTTCATTAATTTGGTTGCTGAATCATCGTTTTAGTTGACAAGCATTTTTTTTCAACATTTAATTATTTTGTTAAAACTTACGTTTTGTACTTGAAAATTAATTGTTTTAACGGAAAATGTAAGTTGCACATGTTTGTTTAAATATTTGGTTAAAATGCCTATATTTGATCGAAAATTCGAATTTTTTGGGAGACTGTTTAATCTTCTTGGAGATTAATTAATCTTTTTGGTTAAAAATTCTTTTAAAATTTGAATATTTGGTTAAATATTCATCTATTTTTGTAGAAAAGTCATCTTATTGGTTGAAAATTGATCTATTTGGTTGAAAATTAGTTTTTTTAAATTTACAATTTATTTTTTAACGTTTTTCTCCGTTAATTGTCGAAAATTTATCTTTTTTGATAGAAATTTAATCTTCTTGGTTCAAAATTATCCTATTTCGTTTAAAATTGACTTTCTTTTTATTGAAAATTATGTTTTTTTTACTGAAACTTAATTATTCTCTTGTTAGTTGAACACTTATCTGTTTTTGGTGAAAATCGAAATATTTCTTGAAAATCCGTCTGTTTAGTAAAAGAACAATTTGATTATTTGAAACATTATTCTTTTGGTTAAAAATTAATTTCTTTGGTTAAAAACTTAACTATTTTGTTGAAAAATTGTTCCTTTTTTGGTTAAAAATTTATTTTACTAACTGAAAATTTAAGTATTTTAGTTTTGGTAAATAATTTATTTTTTTATTTGAAAATTCACTTTAAATATTCAATTTTTTGTGTAAAGTTAAACTTTTTCGATAGAAATGTAATCTTTTTCGTTCAAAAATGTTCTGTTTTGTAGAAAATTTTACTTATTTATTATTTTTTTTTTAATAGAAAATTCATCTTTTAGGTTTAAAGTTTATTTTCTTAGCTGAAAATTTAATAATTATATTGTTGGTTGAAAAATCTTTTGTTTTTTATGCAAAAACGCTATTTTGTTGAAAATGCGTTTTTTCGGTTGAGCACTAATTTTTCTAACATTTTAAATATTCTAATTTTTGCTGCAAATTGATCTCTTTTAGATGAAAATTCATGTACTTTGTAGAAAAAGAGTCTTTTTAATAGAAAATTAATCTTTTGGGCTGCAAATGCAGCTATTTGCTTAAAAATTCATATTTTCGGTTAAAGTTTAATCACTTTAGTTAAAAATTTATTTCTTTGCTTAAAAAATGAGCTAATTTGATTAAAAAATTGTTTTTATTTAGAACGCTATACTATAAATTCTCAGTAAATTCTCAAAGCACATAAAGGTCGAGCATATTTTTGAGCATGCTCTCGTGCTCGAGAGGATTTTTCCGAACACTTAAACTCTTTAGAACACTACAAGCGTATAATATAATCTAATAATCTAATTGTTGAAAAATTATTCTTCTTAGTTGAAAATTCATCTTTAAGGTTATAAATAAATTTACATGGTTGAAAAATGAACTTTTTTGTTGAAAATTAACTGTTTTTATTGAAGATTCATGATTTTAATTAAAAATTTAATTCTTTTCTTAAAAAAAGAGCTAATTTGATTTTAAAAAAATTGGTTTTGTTTAGAACGTTGTATTATAAATGCTTATTAAATTCTCAAAGCACATAAAGGTCGAGCATATTCTTGAGCATGCTCTCGTGCTCAAGAGAATTTCTCCCAGCACTTCAACTCTTTAGAACACTACACGCGTCTAATCTGATCTAATAATCTAACTGTTTAAAAATTGTTCATCTTAGTTGAAAATTCACCTTTAAGGTTATAAATAAATTTACATGGTTGCAAAATGAACTTTTTTGTTGAAAATTAACTGTTTTTATTGAAGATTCATGATTTTAATTAAAAATTTAATTCTTTTCTTAAAAAAAGAGCTAATTTGATTTTAAAAAAATTGGTTTTGTTTAGAACGTTGTATTATAAATGCTTATTAAATTCTCAAAGCACATAAAGGTCGAGCATATTCTTGAGCATGCTCTCGTGCTCAAGAGAATTTCTCC
>JAAAKG020097432.1:0-16035 GCA_010014905.2 Druon quercuslanigerum
CGATCACTTTGAATTGAATGTGCATGAGAAAATTTCTAAATCCAAAATCCCAGCTCTAGCGCCACCTGTTGCCAGAATAAAAAAAAATCTAGTTCCCGATACGACAATTTTTACCGGTAAAATAGAACATATTTACCAACAATTATTATTTTTATAAAAAAAAATTTTTTCTTTCCCGACTCCACGCTTTGCTATACACCTTTCATTTACGTTGATTTAAAATTCCTCAAAATTTTTCTGCTTTTTTTTAACTATAATTTTTAAATATGGAACTAATTTCGATCTTGGGACTGGCTTGGTCGGTGCATTTGAGTGTCACATGCCCTTAAAGGATCTCTAGGGCTGGCATGTATCAATCATCTTCAAAATAGAATTTTTTAAATGATTGAAAACACCGCTTTCGGACAAAACACACAAAAAATGATCAAAAATTGTCAAAAGATTCTAAAACTCGTTCAAATTATATAATGATTTTGGTTTTAAAATACAATCTGAGATGCAATTTTTTAAAATGGCAATCTGAAATGAAAGTGACGGAAATGTTGACCGCGACCGAGGGCGGCGCTGGCTATACTTTTAGGCCGAAAATTAATCAAATGCATGGGGAAAGTGTAATAAATGTGAAATCTTGTGCTTTTTTCATTATAAAAACAAAATTTTTCGATTTTTGTTTGATTTTTTTTTGATGAAATTACACGAATTTCTTTGATAAAGTACGTTACAATTGTTTTTAACTATTGTAATCTTTTTTATTCACAATAAAAATAACTAGCAATTTAACGTTAAACTATAACAAAATTAATTTTTAAACGAGGGTTTAATAAGTAAAATATGCAATAAACTGTTTTTTAACGCAAATTATTGGTAATATGAATTTTCAATAATATTAATAAAATAATTTATTGAAAATGTTATTAAGAAATTTGAAAAAAGTTTACATTTATTTATATTGTGTTGAAAGATCGCAAATTTTTTTGTTCAGCTTGAAAATAATTGACAACAAGTGTTGCACTGTAAGAAAAATCTTTAATTTCAACGAGATATATATAAATATATATATACATAAAGTAAAAATGTTATCAATTTTTTTCACGGAAATGATTGGTAACATGCATTTTTTAATGATATTATTAAATAATGTATTAAAGTTCTTATACAAAAATTGCAAAAAATTTCAATTCTTTAAAATTGTTTTGAAAGATTGCAATCGTTTCTGTTGCACTATAAAAAAATTTTAAATGTAATATTTATGTTTAAATTATATTTAAATGTAATATAAAGCGTTATAAATATTCGACATATTTGTAACAATAGATATTTTTGATAGCATAATTAATTTTTATAAATGTCTTATGATGAAAGAAAGTAAATTATTTTATATCTTAAAAAAGAAATATATATTTTTTAAAGTTCAATTTAATTAAGCGTGAGTTTTAAGTTTAAATAATCATAATAAATGTAAATAAAATTGAAATTTACAATTTTCACAGTTTATGATATTTACTTATGTCATTATTGAAAATTGAACGTTCGTTTTGTAGAATTATTATTGATACTCTCTGAAAAGTAGATTCGTATTTAATCATCAAAATAATTTGGTTTTCCCCTTTTCCCCTTTTTTCTTGTTAGTTATCAATTTATTGGGCACATAAAATGCTATAAAATATTTTTTTCGAGATAAATATATGCAAAAACCATATTTTAACAATTAAAATAAATTTAGTTTGTATTTTCCCCATGCGTTTGAATAATTGTCGGTCTAAAAGTTTTCATAATAGAGCCCCCTGGTTTAAAGCGCTAACATAACCTAAATTTGTCAAAAGAGTTGTAAATTTTCCTTGAAATGTTTTTTATTTTTTATTAAAAATACAAATTTCGGACAGAAAACACTTAAATATTGTAAAATTGTTCATATATTATAATGATTTTGGTTTAAAAATAATAATTTTTGGTGTACGACGCTAACATAACCTAAAACACTTTAACTTGTGAACTTTCTTTGAAACATAATTTTCCTAATTTAAACTGCCAATTTTCTACGAAAAACAATAAGATAATTTACATTGTTAAAAGATTCTAAATATTTCACAAATTATTATTTTCCTTTCTAAATACCAATTTCTGTTATTGATGTACGTTTTATGACCAGGGAAATTAATTAATAATTTTAGATATTATCTGGTTTTGTCTACTGGCATAAATCAATATTATTAAAATATGGATTAATCTTAAGATTATGAAAAAAATTTATGTATCTCCGTTGGGATCTGAACCCAGCCGAGATAGAGACATTTTTTTCACAATCTTTTAAGATTCATCAATATTATAATAATATTGATTTAGATCAGTAGACAAAACCAAATAACATATAAAATTATACCAATTTTTAGTCTTTCACATAGTGAAAAATTGTTACAATAATCTAAATCTTGTTCAAGCTAGAATAATTTTTTTGTTTTAAAGTACCAGTTTTTGGTGTAAAACGCTATAACATAACATGATATTGTTAAACATTATGAACCCTTTAACATCTAATGATTTAAAAAAAAATCGTTTCCAGTGAAAAACATTAATAGTACCTAAAACTGTTTAAAAATTCCTAATATTGTTGAAACCATACTGATTTTTGTTTTTTTTCAATTTTTTTGTGTAAAACGATAACATAACCTAAAATAGTTCAAAGTTGTTAACCTTCTTTAAAATCTAATTTACTAAATTATAAATACCAATTTCTCTAGTTCACTAAATTTTCGTTAACTTTAACTTAACCTAAAATTGTTGAAAATGATGTGCCTAATGATTTTTGTTTTAAAAAAACGCTAACAAAATCGAAAAACGTAATTTTCTGAATCATTTTTAATATTTAAGTCTAATAATTTGTGATTTTATATAAACCAAGCCTATGTATTAAAAAACACAAATCTTTCTCGATTCAACTAATTTTTAAACATAATTTTTTATAATAAAAGGGATTTTTTATACATATAATTTAAAATTTTTGAATTTAAGATATAAAACAACTCAAATTTAAAATTGTGATACATTTTGCAAAACAAATCGCATTATTTGATTGAAAAAAAAAAGTTTATTAACAATTTACTAAGTAAGTAATTAAATCCAAAAAAATTTTAATGCTGAAAAGAACTTATTTAGTATAATAGTAAACATTTTTCTTATCAAAAACAGATTATAATAAAAATATAAATTTATAGCGATTGCCAGCAGTTAAACTTTGCAAGTATTGCGGCTTCAATTAAGAAATTTTGCAGGCTTTCTTCTTTCTCGACGACTTGAATAACTTTTAGAATTACTTCGACCCGATAATTTTAAAATCTGATTTTGAAACTTTTCATTCAGCGTTTGCAATGTTTTAACTTGTTTCAAACTTTTCGAGAGAAGCCTTTGTGTTTTTACAAGTTCCTTGTCTTTGTTGCTAAGCTGCTTTTCTAAATATTTGGTTCTTTCTATTATATTTTGTACATTGTTATTCTGAGATATTAAGGTATCTTCACTTTCCATTATATTTTTAAGACTATCCTCCAGAATATCAGGTTCGATGGTCAATTCTTCTACTATGGCGCTTGAATATTGAACACTTTCTTCACATTCCGAACCTTTTTTGTCGATATCAAAATTTTCCTCAACGTATAAACTATCGACGTTAAAGTCATTTCTCCAAAGTGAATCGTCATCCTGTTGAGATACGTCAACAAATTCTGGTTGTATATCATCTAAAGTGCCATTCATTACATTCCTCGCAGATAATGGAGCATCGTAAACTGTTGGAATGGCGTTTGGTTTTAATTTTCCTCTTATGCCTCTGAAGTCTGAAGTAAATTGATTGTCGTCAAAGTGGTACTGAAATTTAGATTTCTTAATATTAAAAAAAAACGGGTTGAATAGTTTTTTATTCTAAGGGTACAAATAAACTTTCAAACTAAATTGATATTCAGCTTAGAAGATAATATTAAAACTGAAATAAAATTAAACTGAAATTTTAAATTTTAGCTTTGAATGTTTCAAAATTTTGATTTTTAAAATGTTCGGTAACGATAAATTTCCTACTGAAGCGCTTGCGAGACTTGAAGTTGAAATTTAAGAAATTTAAATTAGATTAAAATCCAAATTAAAAAATCCTATTTAACGTCCAATAATGAAATTGACGCAAACAACTAAAAAAAAAGAATCCAACCACCAAGTTTGGACCACAAAAAACAAACAAAAACTGCTCCTATTGTAATCTGATTTTTTTTAAATCTCGGACAAAGCTAAAAAAAGAGGAAAGAAAAATGAGAAGGCAGCCAACCACATATCCCTTCTTCTTTTTTTCTTTCTTTCGTCTTTTTTATATTTTTTTTATTATCAATTTACAATAAAAGAAACTTGAAAATAAAAAAAAAATAAAAATAATTGTACCAACGTTTCGATACTCATACCGGGGACGAAATATGTCGTTCTTTTAGAGTAAATTAAGCGAGCCGTAATTTTCTGATTTGCGAAAAAAATGTCTACGAAGCTATGCGGATAAATTTTTTTTTTAAATACCCAAACTTAAATTTCTAATTCATTTTTTGTTCAATTTGTACTTTCAAAGTAAATAAAATTTTTGTTAGAAAATCAGATTTTTTTGCTCGCTAATAAGAACAGATAAGAAAAACTCTTAAAATAAAAGTTTGTACTTCTAAAAAAGTACTGAAAAAATAACTCTTTTTCTATCGTTATATTTTTTACGAGAAAAATAAAAAACTTTATTTTTAGAGAAAAAATACATTTTAAAAAATATTGGAAAAAATAGAGGTTTTCCAGAATTCCAATTTCCACTTTTTACACATTTTCAAAATTCAAAAACAAAAATGAAAAAGATTTTCTGGAAAACCCCAACTAGTTTATTTTTTCCAATATTTTTTTAGGTTTTTACTTATATAAGAAACCCATTATATTGTTTTATGTGGGCTAAGCCATATTTTAAACCGGAAGAATTTTTTCCTTAAAAATAAGAAAATTATAAATTTACCAAAAAATTTGGGGTGTTTTAAAAACAAAGCTCAAAATTAAAATACGCATAACTTCGTAAACCACTTTTTTCTCAAATCAGAAGAATAGATATCGCCTAATTTTTCTCTAAAACCCAAAATATTTCAAGGTCGAGATATTTTGCGACGTTAGGTGTAGAACCTGCTTCATTCAAATTGGATTCGATCAATAACAAATTTAAAAAAATTTTTAAGTATCTAAATTAATAAATAATTGCAAACTTTTGAAGTTCACCAACTTTTTTATGATCATTAATTTACAAGCGACTATAATATAGTTTATTATCGAGATAAAAAATAAAATATATACTGATTAGAGCATAAATCTCAAAAAAAGTCCCAGATTTCAACACTTTGCTTGGTAATTAAAATTGTTTCCATGTAAAAATGTACAATATGGCGGACAAGAGAATTTTTTTTGTTATAAAAACAGATTTTCTTATTTTTCTCGCTAATAAGCACAGACAAGAAAAATTTTAAATAAAAGTTTGAAATTAAAAAACTTTATTTTCAGAGAAAAAATTCTCCCAGCCTTTCTCCTATTAAAAGTACCTTTTAAAAAATATTGAAAAAATAGAGATTTTCCAGAATATATTGTTTTCACATTTTTTAGATTCAAAAACAAAAATAAAAAAAATTCTGGAAACCTCCAACTGTTTTATTATTTCCAATATTTTTTTAGATTTCTACTAATATAAGAAAGCCATCCTATTTTTTGTGGGCTAAACCATTTTGGAGACCGAAAAAATTTTTTTCTTGAAAATAAAAAAATTATTGATTTAAAAAATGGGCGTTTTTTAAAAACAAAGCTCAAAATTCGAATACGCATAACTTCGTAAAGAATTTTTTTCGGAAGTCGGAAAAATAAATATCGTCTAATTTTGCTTTAAAACCCAACATATTTCGAAACCGAAAAATTCTGCGATAACAGATGTAGAACCAGCCTGATTTGAATTGGATTCAGTCAATAATAAATCTTGAAAATTTCTAGTATCCGAAATAATGAATAAACACAAATTTTTAAAGCTAACCAACTTTTTTTCTGATTATTAATTTACAGCAGACTATAATCTTATTTAACATCATTATAAAAAGTAAAATATGCTCTAATCTCAGCAAAAAGTCCCAGATTTCAAAACTTTTCTTGATAATAAAAACTCTTTGCATGCAAAAGTGAACAATCCTAATTTGTAAATTTGAGTTATTCAAAATATCCAAAATGGAACAATTTCCAGTTCAAAATTTAAATATTGCACAATTTAAATTTATTGCGATATGAATTAAGTTTTACTATATCCAAAGTTAAACTCTTTAGTTTCTTTTTAATTTGAAATTTTTTACATTCGAATGTTTAGATTTGGAATACTTGAAAAAATGTCCTTAATGTCAGAATGTTGAATTTTAACGCTTCTAGATTTATATTTATTAAAATTGTAATAGTCTTCATATTATAAATTATTAAAAAGTTTCAAAGGAAAGGTAAATTGAGAATTTACCTCACAAATTCGGGCATGTTTCGGAGGCTTGTCTTCTCTCTTGCAAAGTCGAGCCCATAGTTTTCTTTTCTCAGGTCTCTTTGGAAAGATAAACATTCTGTAACCTTTATCTGCTCTTCTGTGACAATTAGGTACACTGCATCCCGGCATTTTTACGTTCTGAAAATGTTTTAGATCAGATCGCAGTTTGTCTTGTTCAGTTAAATGTTTCATAAATTAAGAAAGAACAATAGTTTTTACAATTGAGTTTCTTTTTACTTTCGCTTCTTAACAATTAAAAAAAAACTGTTCGAATTTTAATAAATATGCGTATTTTTCAGGCCAAACTTTTCTAACGGTATCCAATTTTTTTTAAATCTCCAAATAAAGTTATTTGTTTAAAAAATGCATCAGGATTGTATGGTTGTAGAAAATTTTTTATCCGACAAAACAAGACATCATTTTATTAAAATTCAACCATGTTTCAAAATCTGGTAAGAAGCGATAATAAGAAAAAATTAAATTACAAAAAACATTGTGTAAATATATTTTTGTCTGCGTTTTAAAATTCTTTCATTAAATACAATGTTTTCTATTTAAAATTACATAATCAGTAATCTTATTTTCATACTTTAAAGGATAAAAAACATAATATTCTTCAGAAATCTGACTTTCAGCACGCACAAATATATTAAGAATTTGTTTTCACTTTCATATAAAATGAATCATTAATTATTTAATAAATATCAACCTCATAAGTCTGTTTTATGTCCGGAAACACCACATAAGTGGAAAATTGGATTTTGCAAGTGTTAAGTGCTAATTATGATTTATTTTTTAAATACAATTTTCTTTAATTAAATAAAACACTACTTTCTGCTGATAATTATATGTTCACATAAATTGTTTTAGCAATTTATTATTATTTTTAACCATTTTCTCTTAGATAAGAGTTAGAAAGTTGCGGTTTTTTTCTAACGTTTTAACTTGTTTTCAACTTTCCAGTTAAAGCGAGGCCACAGTTAATTATATTCAACAAAAATCATTCCTAGATCATTAATTACTATTTATAACAATATTCTTTTAGAATGATGCTAGAAAATTCAAGTTTTTTCTAAAATTTTCGACTTTGTGTCAACTTTTCACTCAGACCGAGGTGATAATTAATGCAATTCACCAAAAAAAATTATTTAGGAAAATTATTATTGTTTATAACTATCTTCTCCTACAGTAGTGCTAGACAGTTGCGTTTTTTTCTGAAATTTTGAACTTTTTGTCCACTTTTTATTCAGAGAAATAATGGTTAATGCAAGTTAACAAACTTAATTGTTGAAACAATTTATTATTAATCATAAATATCTTCTCTTAGACTTATAATTCTGTATGAAAGAAATTTTGGATCCAAAGGATTTTTGAAAAATTTCAAAATTGCGAAAATTACGCCGTGTTGAATGTCGGAGTCACATTTTTTTGCGCTATCAATATTTCTGGAAACGATAATTGTATTATAATAACATTTGGAGACTTTAGAGGTGAAATGCGATATTTTAAGAATATAATACAATCAAGGAAATGTTTTTAAATTTTTTCCGAAAATAGGTCCAAGACAAATTTAGATTCCATTTTTCGTAAATTTCTCCCCTTTTAATTTTTTTTCAATATGGATAAAATGATTCCTTGGGAAACGACCTTTCTTTTTTTAAAAAACTTTCAATGAGACTCTATTGGGTCCACAGACAAGCTTCCACTTCTCGCGAATAATAGTCTCCATGAATTTTTTTAAAAAGAAAGGTGATTTCCGAATGAATCTATTTATTTATATTTAAGAAAAATTAAAATCAAAATTTGTTTTGGACTTTTTGCGAGCAAAACTAACAAGCATTTCTGTGATTGTATTATATTATTAAAATATATCATTTCACCTCTAATGTCTTAGTTTTGTATCAAAATCCATCTATCGTTTCCAGAAATATTGATAATTCAAAAAAATGTGACCCAGAAATTCAATATGGCGCAACTTTCGCAATTTTGAACATTTTCAAAAATCGTTTGGGCCCAAAATTTCTTTCATATAGCATTATAATTTTACTATCTTTTATCAAAATCTAATAACCAGGGACCGAGTCTGATATTTCTGACGTATACTGACCAATGCTAAAAAATTACGGGTTTTCTGAAATTTCTTTCATCTTTTACTTGGGCACAAATAATAAATATTAATATAAACAAAATCGTTCTCAGAAACTACCTTAAGGGACATGTAATATTATCAATACAGACAAATTTAAGAATATTTAAACATCTGTTTTATTTCTGAAAAATATATTCATAAAAAAGAGATTGTTTAAAAAATGATTCTATATCATGTTTATTTATTATTTGTTCATAATTAACAGAATTATTTTAAGCCAAAGCCTCTGGAAGTAATCGAATTCCACTGGTAGTCAATTGGAAAATCTAAAGCTCAGCATTTTTTAGTGGATGGATGGATCTTAGTATGATAATTTATATTACACTCTTAAGGGCATGTCACACACTTAAATACCTACATTATCGACCTCACTTTTTCAGTTTACTGAATTTTCTTTGAACTTAAGTTGCGAACTTTTTTTATAAATAAAATATGAGTCTGAAACTTTGGAAAATTTATCAGAAAACCATAAACTACGTTTATGTATTGCATTTGAGTAGGAATTTCGCTAAAAATTATTTTCAAAGAAATTAAAACCGGGACCCTTTTGTGACATATTTTTGTTGTTGAAATTTTTTGAACCGAAGACCTTTTTTATATGTAAAATATCAGCCTCAAACTTTAAAAAATGTAAGAGCTGACAGAAAATTACGTTTATGTACTTTTTTACATTTCGCAGATACTTTAAGTATAAAAAAAGTTCTTAGGTTCGAAAAAATTCAAGGTAATGTCAAAAAATGGTCCCAGTTAATTTCTTTCAAAATAATTTTTAGCGAAATTACTAACAAAATTAACTGCGTAAACGTACTTTATGGTATTTTGATACATTTTCCAAAATGAGCTCGCTGGATGAACTAAACGCGATAAGCGAAAACTTTGAAGTCGTATATTTACCTCCCAATTTGACGGCGTTGATTTAACCCATGGATCAGAGATTATTCGCGACGACAAAGAAACTCCTACAAGAAAAATTTGTTGAGACGCCTATTGTTCAGGAAGCAACCAGAAGAAGCCGTTCCATTTTTAAAAGAACTAAACCTTCGGGATTGTTCTGCCATGATCAGCCTCTTCAAAAAATATTGAAACCGCTATTAGACGACTCATTCTTTCTCAAAAAAGTTCCAGCTTGCGCCAATATTCAGGAATCTCTATCCAACCATGATGCTTCCGCCAAAATTCAGGATCCTCTCTTCAAATTTGATGCAAATCTTAGCGAACCGGAAACCCCAACTGATTCAATAAGTTTTCCATATGAAGTTTGCGATCAAGTTTCTGAACTGCTGGTGGGACAAGATTAATCTGTAGAAAAATCAATAGAATTTCTCCTAAAATGGTTTTTGCGTTTGAGAGCCATTATCATGCAGTGACTTTGTAAACTTGGCCAAAAATGGTCAATGCGTGCCGGAAATTGTAAATAAAATCGAAAAAACTTTAGTGTCCATTTTAGGTCCCGATGATTTGATGATTGAATCTTGTGCAGAATATTCTCCTGATTATGTAACATTTTCTGTATCTAAATAAACATGTCACATATCTGAAAGTTATTAAATTTTAAATAATATTTTTTCATAGACATTTAAAGAACTGTGATATTTACAAATTTGGTAAATGATGTATGTTGATTTAACTGATAGTTTTCGAGAAAAACAATAAAATAGTGTTCTAATGAAAAACCATTTCTACAGTATATTTTTTATCATTTGACAATTTTGTTTGTGTAATCATATAGTACTCGCTGAGACGAAGACAATTTGATTTGAAATTTTTTCAATTAGACTATTAGTTTAATTTTTTTTTAATTTTAAATAAATACGAACTTTTCACGTCTGTGTATACGAGTATTAGTAACAGTATCAGCTGGCGGACTTGGAAGATGCAGGTTTGAAACCTCGAGTGAACCCTCACACAGACTGGAAAAAGAAAGTATTTATTTCGAATTTTGTAAAAATTAAACTAGTAGTATAATTGAAAGAATTTAAAAAGGAATTATCGTCGTCTCACCGAACACTATATGATTAAATCAACAAAATTGTAAAATGATGAAAAATAGACTATAGAAATAGTTTTTCATTAAAACGCTATCTTATTTTTTTTCTCGAAAACTATCAATTAAATCAACATACACCATGAATAAAATGTGTGCATATCACACTTCTTCAAATGATTATAGACAAATATTTTCAAAACTTTAATAACTTTCAGAGATGTGACATTTTTTACTTAAACTCAAAAAATGTGAAATAACAACAAAACGACCGAGAATTTGCTATGTTCACCCGATATATTCAGAATCAGGAGAACATTCTGCACAAGAATCCATCATTAAATCATCCGGACCCAAAATGGACACAAACTCTCCTCTTCGGATCCCAGTATATTTGAAAATCCTGAAATTATAGAAATAACGATGTCAGTGGCTTTTTACAGACTCATGAAATTTAAAAATTGCCTGAAATCGCAGGCAGTTATGCTTACCAGAACATCCTGAAATTTCGCAAAATAAATCATAAAACTGTAATATTATGTGTATTTAAATTGTCAAGATTTCTAAAAAAAAAAAACTGCTTTTAGACCACCTCTTTTTATGACTAAATAAATTCTCTGAATTTTATTTTACCAGATCTAAAAAACATTACCTTTAAAGGGTTGATTGCTCTCAAAAATTTTGTATAAAATAAGCCCAGGATTAAGCCAATCTGTCTACTTTTTAAGTAGATATTGCAAAAATAGTGTTAATTTCAATATTTTCTATATTTTCATTAACTTCCGAAATAATCAACATATTTCAATTTTCTTGAGCTCATTTTGAAGCTATTTTTCCATCGTATCACAAAATTTAATGAGTATAAACTGTAAAAAAAATTTATCCAATTGCAAGAACTATCTCTTTCGTAACAAAAATATTTTTGTAAAATATATATTTATTTAATTTTGATTCTGATTTGCCTGCAGATAAGATGTTTTCAAATCTTCGCAACTTTTTTCTTACAACTTCAAGTTCTTGCAATTCAAAAAGAAATTTTTTACGATTTATACTCATACACTGTTGTAATACAGTGAAAAATAGCTTCAAAATGAGCGCAAGAACATTAAAAAATGTCGATTATTTCAAAAATTATTGAATATTTCAGAAAACATTGAAATTAACACTATTTTTGCAATATCTAATTAAAAAATAACCGATTTGGCTTCTTCCTGGGCTTATTTTATACCGAATTTTGAGAGAATTCAATCCTTTAAAAATAAATTGTTTAGCTGACAGAATTAAAATAAGGAAAACTTAATCAGTCATAAAAAAGAGGCGGTCAACAAATTTTGCACGGCAGTATATTAAAAACTAAAATCTACTTGAAATTTAATACTTTTAACTTCAACTCCACAAAAAAATAATTGTTTTAGATTGAAATATTAAAACCAGTTTAGGTTCGATTTTAAAATATGAAAAATTGTACAAATACCTTAATTTTAATTTTTTGAGTCGTTTAAAGTTGAAATACTTTCAACCATAAATTACTTGAATGAATTATGATTTTCGTAAAAAATCTTCATTTCGCTTAAATTGGTATTTATTGATGATTTTGTAAAGTGTTTCTTTAAGTTTAAATTATTATGCTCTGATTGTTTACATTCAGATCTCCTAGATTTCCGAAAAATATATTCACAAAAAAGAAAGAGATTGATTAAAAAATGATTTTTTCTAATGTTTATTTATTACTTGTTCCTAAATAAAAAGCCAAAGCAAAGTTCCAAGCAACTATCCAGCTTTAATATAGGATAAGATAGTTATAAAAAATACAAATTTGTTTAAACAATTAGATTTGCTAAATTGCATTAATTATTAGCTCACTCTAACTGAAAAGTGTACATAAAGTTGAAAATTTAAGAAAAAACTCCCAAATTTCTAGGATTATTTGTAGATAATATTATTATGAATAACAATAATAAATGATTAAAACATATATTTATGTTAAATTTAAGTAATTATTGCTTCACTCTAACTGAAAAGTTGAAATTTTTTAGAAAAACCTGCAACTTTTTAACTCTATTCTGGAGAAAATCGCTAAAAACGATATTGACTTGTTTAAATAATTTAATCAATGATTTAATTATTAGCATACAGTAGTATTTTATGTATTAGAAACGACTTGAAATTAAACACCTTATGAGTATGATATTCAAAAAGTTATTTTTGATTCGTATTCTATGGCTTATTGTGAAGAGAAGTATTTTGAGTTACAACTCGATTCACGGAATATTGACGATCGGCTCTTACGGAATGTCTAAACATAATTAAAAAAGATGCATTTATTTTTATCTGGATTTGAAAAAATGTAAGGCGATATGCATAAAAATTCGAAAAAAACTGCCAATGCAATTTTAGATGACCAAGTTATGTAGGTTATGTCTACCAAATTTTCCAACCACATTTAATTCAATCCTGTCAAAATCCCTTAAAATATGTATCGAGATACATAAAATGTGGAAAAAGTTTTCCTCAACTAAAAAAAACTTCAAGTAAAAGCCTATATTATTTACAAGTGTTAGTGGGGTATAATAACACGAGATTGAACCAAAATCAACAAAACCTGACAAAAGTAAAAAAAATCAAGAAATAAAACTGCAAACTAACCTTGTTTACTCAAATATCACTCTTGACACACCTCTTGACATATATATTTTCGACACTTGTTGACAGCCCACAACTGACATTGACTGACACTTGACATGACTTGACAGCTGAACATTTTTGAGATAAGTTCACGAATGTTCCCCCTCTCCCTCACAGATGTCGCCACCGACCCACCATTTTCTTTTAACGAGAACGGCCGAATCTTAACGAAACGAGGAGACTGGGGAGTCGCCATGTTATCGCGATTCGCGAGGTCGCCTGGAGCAGGACAGAACGTGTCTGGAATTCGAACTGGAAATAACACCGTTCGGAGTGTGTTCCTGAATCGAAAAAAAAATAAATATCAGTGACTGATGTTCAATATCGGATAATTGGTGTCGCGTTGTGTTGTGTTGTGTTTCGGCCTGTCACTCGGCGTCGTCTCGGTTTTGCAGTTTCTCGTATCTGTGGAGTATGCGTCGTACAGCGACGCCAGTGCACCGTGAAAAACTCGGTTGTGAGTGCAATTCCAGGTGGAGTATGACCACTTCGAGGGTTGAAAACCCATGAGGATTTTTGCCAAGGACGTGGGGCGCCCGCGGGATTCCGAGGTGAGTTTTTCAGATTCTCAGAATTTCCATATTTTTTCTCTCCGTCGAGTTTTTTTAATTTGCGAGAGGAAGGTTCTCCAGATTCTAGAATTTTTTATCGAGTGGCAGTAAGCCGATCGACATCCTATGTCACGTTATCTTCTTTATTAAGCGCCTAGCTCCGTGACGTGAATTTTCATCTTGATTAAACGCATTTTGAACGAGGCGGATCGACGAGGCAAGTTTGCTAGAAGCTTTCTACACTGTGGGAACGAGTACCCTGCTTTATTATTTAATTAGATTGTTTGCGCGCACACCATTCAGTACGTGCAACCATGCTCCGACAAAAAAATAAAGGGGACAAATTTGGAGCAAAGCGAGCAAAGGAAATCCGCTGAGGGTTATTCATTATTACAGCTCACACCTTACCGGCTGTCAATTTTTTATTTTTCAATTAATCTTCTGGTATAGTAAAGGTTCATTGCCTTTTTAGGTTTTTATATTTACATTTTAGTTTTTTTAACGCGGTCTTTTTAGATAAATATATAGGTTAGGTTTTTTTACGATTTAAAGGTTTGCTCCAATTATTATTTTCTTTAAAAATGAAGGTGTTTTTTCAATTCGGGTTTTTTATTCATATTTTTCAACTCGTGCACAACTTTTTGGTTTTATTTTGGATTTTTTAATTTGTCTTGCTTTTGAAAAATGAGGAATATTTTTTGGTTTTGATTAATTTACATTAGAGTGTCCAAAAAATTTGTGATTTTTGATATTGCAAACACTACCTGCTACATTTCTTCCTTTTGGTTAAGAAATACTAATTTTCTTAGTTTTCAATATTTTTTCACTACAAATTTAAGGAAAAAATGTATTTCATCCCTAAAGTATGTTTTATTCATCGAGGAATAAGTCCTAATTTTTCTGAATCAGAAATTGTGGTAAAGATATTATCGGGCTTAGAATACGAAAATTTGAAATGTCGGGTAGCGTTTGCAAAATTCAAAACACACATTTTTGTCGGGCAACCTAATTTACATGTTTTTTTTTACCATTTTAATGTATGATTCCAAGAGAATATAATAATTATGGTCCTG
This sequence comes from Druon quercuslanigerum, assembly GCA_010014905.2. NCBI lineage: Eukaryota > Metazoa > Arthropoda > Insecta > Hymenoptera > Cynipidae > Druon > Druon quercuslanigerum. The sequence continues at coordinate 14,993 of JAAAKG020097432.1, forward strand.
GTGTCATGTTGATTTCTTTTTTTATTTTCTAACGAAGTTTTTTTATTTAAAATCAGGATAGCCGAAAAATATTTCTAATTTCTAAGTTTCGGAAATTTACAAAAATCTCAAAGCTTTTTCAATTTTAAGCTCTATTTCTTATATTAATGTTTTATTTTTAATAAATTAGAAGATTTAAGTAAGAAGTAAACAAATTCATAAAGTAATAACTTGAAAATTAGTTCTTCAAGCTATGAATAATGATTAACATTCTCAGTAGAGAAACAAGATAATAATGAAGTATTGTTTGTCTTTTTTATTGACACTTAAAGAAGTATTTAGAATCCTACTTATTGTATTGCATGCTGAAAGAAATAGACGAAACCAAGGTCGAGGCAAATATTAACATAGCTTTAGGAATTTACAAAGAAATCAATTGTTGATTTAAGAAAATATATTATGAATGTGTATTTACTACGTATTCAGTAGTTTGCAATTTATTTAACTATAAAATGTTAAAAAATATTAATTGGTAAAGGGAACAAAGTTTAAAAACGATTGTAAGTTTGAATATCAATTTTAAGAATGTAAACCGTTTTAAAGATCGAAGGTGTCCAACATTAAAATTTTTTAAGTATTTGACAGATTTAAACATCTCTCTAAAATTGAATATCTTATATTTTATTTCTTGCCAAAGACATGAAATTTCTATAAGAGACGAAGATAATAAATTTGAAATTTAAAAACCTTTATTCTATATATAAAATATTTTATGTAAAAAAATGATGATTAAGATTCTGCCCTTTCTTTGAGGGCGAATGAAAAATTGGTCAGGGCAAAATGTGGACATTTTGAAAATAAGGTTTTGCGGTCACTCTGATATAATATTTTTGTTAGTAATTTATTTGTCATGTATTTTTATATTTCTTTTTTTTTAAGCTGATTCGTCCTGGCAATTATATTTTTAGTTGAAAATTTTATTATATGGTTGAAAATATAAGTTTTGGTTAAAACATATTTTTTGGGTTGAAAATTCAACAATTTTGGTTTAAATTTAATCTTTT
>JAAAKG020097443.1:5036-16035 GCA_010014905.2 Druon quercuslanigerum
ATAGTAAAATTTTGAAAAAAATTAACTTTTTGCTATGATGATGAATTTTTAATTTAAAAAAATTAATTTTGAAGCAAGTATTTCAATATTTGACCAGAAAGATGAATTTTTGACCAAAAATATGACTTTTCCACCAAAAAATACGAACTTGCAACTAATAATTATACTTTTTCATTTCAAAATGGAATAGTTATATTTATAGCTTAAAAAATTAATGTTTAATCAAAAAGAACGAATTTTTAATAAAATTGTTACATTTTAAACAAACAAAAAAATTCACAAAGAAGATTAATATTCTACCACAAAAGACGAATTTTTAAACAACATAGTAAACAACATTTAAACAAAATTTTTTAAAAAATTAACATTTTACTATGATGATGATTTTTTAATTTAAAAAAATTATTTTGAACCAAATATTCGACCACAAAGATTAATTTTTGAACTAAAATATGATAAAGTAAAATAAAATAAAGATAAATTTTCAACCCAAAATTGAATATTTATATTTAGAGTTTAAAACATTAATTTTTAACCACAAAAACGAATTTTTAATACAATTTTTCAATTTTCAAAACAAAAATTAATTATTTACCCACGAGATTAATATTCTACCACAAAAGACGAACTTTAAACAACATAGTAAACATTTTGAACAGAATGAATTTTTTACTACGATGATGAACTTTTAATTTAAAAAGTTAATTTTGAACCAAATAGTTCAATTTTCGACCACAAAGATTAATTTTTGACCAAAAATATGACTTTTCTACCAAAAAAGACTAATTTTTAACTAAAAATGATACTTTTTCATTTCAAAATGGAATAGTTCCCAGAAGATATTCGACCACAAAGATTAAATTTTGACCAAAAATATGATAATGTAAAATAAAATAAAGATAAATTTTCAACCAAAAAAATTAATTTTTTACCCAGAAGATTAATATTCTACCACAAAAGACGAATTTTAAAGAACATAGTAACGATTTTGAAAGAAATTAATTTTGTACTATGATGATAAATTTTTAATTTAAAAAAAATGCATTTTGAACCAAATAGTTCAATATTCTAACACAATGGTAAATTTTTGACAAAAAATATGACTTATCTATCTAAAAAAGTAGAATTTTCAATTAAAAATGATACATTTTCATTCCACACTGGAATATTTATATTTAAATTTAAGAAATGTAACGTTTAATCATAAAGAACGAATTTTCAAGCAAAGAAATGAGTTGTCAACCAAAAAGATTAATATTTCACAGAGAGCTTTTTAATCTAAACTTAACTGAATCCCTAGAGATTAATTTTCAACCCAGAAATACGAATTTTCAATAAAAAAAATAATTGATTTTTAACTAAATTGTTGAATACAACAAAAAATAATAAAATAAACTTAAACTCCACTTTATCGAAAATTGCCCTGGAAAAACTACAATTTTATACAATTTTTCAGTTCATTGAATGTTCGTATTGCGAACGACCTACTTTTGGATTTGGACAAAACTCTCCTCTGCCTGGAGAAGCAAGGACCTTTGACGAAAATAGAATGTTCCAAAAACATCCAAGGAATTTTACAAGCTTGCAATTAAGAAAAATTGGAAAAGTGAAAGCTCAAGTTTGATTTTTTTAACAGTTTTTTATATTTTTATCTCATAACGCATTACCCACCCAAAAACTTCAACAGAAAATGAAACCTTTCGTACTTTTTACAAAACATTATCATTAAGAACATTACAATTATACAGTCATCATCGTTCGACAAGTTATTTAAAAAATATGATATTCACACAATTAATTAATTGTTAATTAAACTATTGAATCAGTGAAGACTTGCGGCTCCAAACATAATTTCCCTCTCAAATTGTTCGGCTTTGAGAGTGCCGTCAATTGACTGACAGTCAGGATTAAATACTGAATAAGCGCTAATTTCTCCCTCTTTTTTGGGACCGGATCTCGTATTGACCCATATTAAATAGAAACTTGAAAGTATGAAGTATACGGCGCCAAATTCTAATCGCAAAGCTAGGGCGTAAAGTGTCGCCCAGAGTAAAAAATAGAGAAAGTAGATTGTCCAGGTGACAAGTGGATTCTCTGGAGGAGCTGGCTCGATACTCTGTTCTGATTGGATGCTTTCCTGATCATCAGAATCATGCGGCTGCAGTTTTACAAGATCCTTGAAGACAAATAAAAAAGTATTAAGTAAAAAGCAGCCCCCTGGAACTCTGAATTGAAAATGTACGATGTGTATAAAAAAATATATATTTTGATGGACGATATCAAATTTAAACCACTTTTTGTTTTTAAGATTTTGCTCTTTTTAAAAATATTATTTTATTTTTATTATTAACTGTGACGTAAGATTATAAAAAATAATATCTTAATATATTATTCTTCCAGATATGTAAAGATTTTTCCAGGTATATTTTTATATATTATATAATATTTATATAATATATTTTACATAAATATATATTTTTCCAGATATGTAAAGATTTGTCCAGGTATAATTTTTCTTAGTGAGGAGTCAGTTCAACATTTTACATTTTTAAGAACAATTAACTCGGAATATTATACAGTTTCACGAATTTATTATAAATAATGTATTTTTCACGAATTTGAATAATAATCCAAACAAATTTTTATCTAAGAATCTTGTATTAAAAATTCAGTGCATATTTAGGTAAAATTAATCTGGATATTTTTCAACGAACTACATGAATTCTCAAACAAATAGTTGAATTTACTACTAAACCATTTTTGTAACGAAATAGTTAAATTTTTAACTAAAAATAATCCGTTTTTAACAAAAAATGAAAAGTTAAATTTTTAGACGAAAACATTAATTTAAAAAAAAACAGACGGACAAATTTTAAACCAAAGTGATGAATTTTCAACTGAAATGAAGAATCCTTAACTGGAATAGATGTACTTTAAACCAAAAAGACGATTTTTTAACTAAATTGTTTAACTTTCAACCAAGTAGTTCTAATTTTTACAAAACATAATTTTTTAAATAAAATTAATCTGTAACTGAAATAGTTAAACATTAAACAAAAAAGATGAATTGTCAACCAAAAAAAATTAATTTTTACCAAAAGACGATTTTTCAACAAAATAGCTCATTTTTCAACTGAGGAGATAAATTTTCAATTAAAATGTCGAATCTCTGAGCAAAAAATTTAAATAAAAAAAGCGTTCATCTTTAAATCAAGTAATTCAATTTTCATCGCACAAAGATAAATTTGGAACAAAAATGTAGTAGTTATATTTCAACTAAGACATATTTTAATTTTTAATCGAAAACAGTAGAAATAAACCAAAAAGTTGGACTTCTTAAGATGATTTGAATGTTAAACTGAAAAAGATTTTTCTGTCAAAAGGGGAGAAAAGAAATGCAAATAAACTGTTGAATTTTAAAGCAAAAAGATGAGTTTTCAACATAACACATAAATTTTTAACTAAAAGCGATCAATGTTAAATACAGTAATATAAAGTTACTTTTGCAAATGAAGAGTCATCGTTGTTCATTTTTATAATGCAATTAAACCAAAAAAATAACACTCGAAAAAATTCCCTGACTTTACAAAAAAATCCCTGACAATTTCAGGTTTTGCAGGTAGGGTAGACACCCTGTAAAATTATACATTGTAAACAAATTTAATTAATTTTAATGCATTAATGTTAAAATTTGCTTTCAGGCATAAATATTTTCACGAAATTTAGCTTCAGATATAAGGCGAAAAGGGAATTTCCATTATAGTTGTTTTTAAATTAAACATATAAAAAGAAATCGCAAAATAGGAAATAAGTTTTCAAAATAAGTTGCGACTTGATATTTTATCCATTTTACATTGATTTATTCTCGCCTATCGAGGCAATTAGATTTTGAATTATCGATCATAATTATTCTAATCATTAAATTATGTTTTGAAAAGAATAATTTATGGAAAATATAATTTTTTTAGTTTTCGATGACGGCAATGTAATAGAATAAAGCTTTTTGAGGGTGAAATTTTGTAAATTTTTATAATTTGACAGTAATTTTTTTAAATGTTATAATTTACTTTTTTTAATTTTCTATTTTTAATTTAAATATTTTTTTTTATTTTGCGACCACGCGGAAAATTCAAAATTATTCAGATTATATTTTAAAAGGTTAATTTTAAGTTTTGCAGATTTAAAAATATTTCGAAAAAGTATCTTAAAGATTTTAAAACAATTTTTTCGGATACAATTTTTTTTTTTAAAAGTCTTATTACTTTCGAAAATAATCTAAAATAATTAAAGTCTTAAGAATATTTAGATAAAATTTTAACGAAATTTACATTTTTGAAGATTTCGAACAAAAAATTAGAAGCCTTTTAAGAATTTGTAAAGCTTTTAAGAGAATAATTAAATTGTCTCAAGATTTCTAGTTAAATTTGAAATTTTTTTTTAATGTTGTAAAAGGGATTCTAGAAGAAAATCAAATCTGAATTAGGAAATTACAACAAAAATTCTATTATGCTTAATAAATATTTAAAAGAATTCAAAAAATTCAAAGTTAACTTGAAAGTTTTGAAAAAAGAAGTTTAATTGAAATTACGAAGGGTTTAAAGAGAATAAAAAAAATTTCTTTAGATTCCCGGATAAATGTTTAATGTTTACAAAAGATTTAAAAAAACTAGAATTTTCTGCATCATTTCTATGAAAAGAGGCAAGTATTATTATTTGTTTAAATCATCGCAAATTATCTGAGACAAAAAATATAACTCTTGACATTCTTTATCGCAGACATTAGTTTAGAAAATAAAAACTTTTCACAATTTACAAAATAAAAAATTGTTGAAACAAATGAAAATTGTTTAATAAATTGGTAAATATCTTAAACAAATAAAAATTACTTTTAATATTCGGTGATTGTTTCATTGATCCCAGAAAAAAAATAATCTGTTACGATTCACAAGATAAAGATTGTTTAAATAATTGCCAAATTTATTAAACAAGAACTATTATCCTTGAACATTAGTTAAAAGATACTTGGAAACTTGTCACTTATCAAAGAGCTTATCACCCTGGTAGGAAAGTTTTTACAAAAAAAGTATAAAAAACTAAAATCATTTTCACAAGAATTTAAATATAAATACATTTACAAATATTTGGAATATTGCCATAAGATAATTTTAAATTATGATATGCACATGATTTATTTCTGTAGGATATATTCTGCGAAGAAAATATTTTCTGTAGGAAAAATGTAATACTATTAAACAATAATAATTTCTGTGCAGGAAATATTTTGCGTATAAAATGTTTTTTATAGGAAAAAAATAAAAATAATAAGCAATATATTACTAAGCAATATAGTATTTTTAGGTAAATCTCATTCTAAAGACGGTATTTTTTAAAATTGTTTTGACATTAATTATTTTTATTCGATGAACGACAAATGTTCAAGTATGTTCAAAATTATTTTTCAGTTGTTTAAAGAATTAGTATTTGTCGAAACAATTTTTTTCGCCTGTAAAACGTGAAAAGTTATTATTTTTCAGGATTAATGATACATTTGATAAATTTAAAGAGTAAAGAATATTTCTTCTTCAAGAAATTAGGCAATTTGTTTAATAATATTAATTTTTTAAGCAATTTTTTTCTGTTAATTCGTAAAAAGTTATTATTTCCCGGAAATAATTACAAAATCAACAAATGTTGAAATTAAGTATTTTTTTAACGATATTTGGCCATTATTTATACAATTTCCATTTGTTCAAGAAATTTTTCCCCCTTATCTTCAACAGTTATTACTGTCTGGAATCTATAAAGAATTAATGAATACTAAGAGTGACATTTTGTATGAAAGAAAGTTTGCAAAAGATTTAAAAAAAAACTAGAATTTTCTGAATCTTTTCTATGAAAAGAACCAAGCGTTGATAATTGTTTAAATCATCGCTAATTGTTTGGGACAAATAAATTTACCGACATTAGTTTCAGAAAGTAATGTCATTTTACAATTTACAGGATAAAAAAATTGTTTAAAGAATTGCCAAATATGTTAAACAAAGAAAAATTGCTTTTAACATTAGGCAATTGTGTCCTTAATCCCATAGAAATAATAATCTTTTACGATTTAAGTAATCAAAATTGTTTAAATAATTACCAAATTTATTAAACATGAACTATTATCCTTTAAATTTTTCAACAAAGTACATGAATTTTTATTTAAAAAATATCAATTTGCAACCAAAATTAGAATAGTGAAAATGCTAGAAAAATAAATCTTTATCTATAAAAAACGAATTTTCAAGAAAAACGTTTTTGTTCTCGTCCAAACACGATTTTTTGAACAAAAATAGGTAATTAAATTTTCATTTAAAAGATTAAATTTTCAACAAAATAATTCAATTTTTAACCCAAAAGATGAATTTTCTACCAAAACAGATAAAAAGATAAATTTTTAACTAAAAAATATAAATTTACAAACTAAAACTAGAATAGTTTAATTTTAAGCTAGAAAAATAAATGAAAAAAGAGTATTTTTAACATAATAGATCAATTTTCAAACTAATAAATTAATTTTTAACCAAAATCATGAATTTTCAACCAAAAATTTGAATTTTTAACTAAATAGTTGGTTGAATTCTCAATCCAAAAGATTCATTTTTCTACAAAAAAAGATTCATTTTCAACAAAGTACATGAATTTTCATCTAAAAAAGATCAATTTTTAATCAAAATTAGAATAGTTAAAATGTTAGAAATATAAATGTTCAACCAGAAAAAACAGTGTTTAACAAAATAGTTTTTTTTTGTCACAAAAAATTATTTTTTAACCAAAAATAGAACAGTTCCCCAGAAAAAATCTAATTTTAAACCCAAAAGATGAATTGGCTACAAAAAAAAGATACAGTTTCAATAAAATATATAATGTACTAAAAGAGATAAATTAACAAACCAAAGCTAGAATAGTTAAATTTGCATTTATAAAAGAAAATTTTTACACACATTAAAACGAGTTTTCATCTAAATTAATTTTCAACTAAAAAGAAACGAATTTTCAACAAAAGAAATTAAGTTTTAATCGCAGTGATGAATTCTCAATAAAAAATATGAACTTTTACCCACATACTAAGTTGAATTTTTAACCAAAAAGATTAATTTACTATTAAAAAGACTCATTTTCAACAAACCACATGAATTTTCATTTGAAAAATATAAATTTTCAACCAAAATTAGAATATTCAAAATGCTAGAAAAATAAATACTCAACCGAAAAAAAAGAATTTTCCACAGAATAGTTTGTGTTTTCATCCAAACAAATGATTTTTTAAACAAAAATAGGAGAATTAATTTTTCAGCTAAAACAATCAATTAAAAAAAAAACAATTTCCAAAAAAATAAGTCAATTTTAAAACCAAAATATAAACAGATTCAATAAATTATATAAATTTTTAACTAAAAAACATTAATTTACAAAGCAAAACTAGAATAGTTCAATTTTCAGCAAAAAAAAATTTTTTTTAAGTATTTTAAACATAATAGATCAACTTTCAAACAAATAAATGATTTTTTTACTAAAAATAATGAATTTTCAACTAAAAATTCATTTTTAAGCAAATAGAAATTTGTTTACAAGTTTGAAAAATAAATTATCAAAAAAAACATACTTTTTTGTGGAAAATTAGTTTTTTTTTTTAAATTTAATTATTTTTGAAAATAATTTTTTATAGTTAAAAATTAATCTTTTAAATTATAAATATAACTTACATTTTGGGTTCAATTTTATTTTTGGGTTGAAAATGAATGTATTTTGTTTTAAATTCGTCTTTTTTTAGTAGAAAATCCATGCACTTTATTCAACAAAATGATATACTATTATTTTGACATTAATTAAATATGAACTAATTGTAAAATTAAGATTTTTGTCTGGTAGAAAATTACTTTATCTTATTGGTTCAAAACTCATTTTTTTGGTCGAAAATTCAACTATTAGGTCCAAAATTCATTTTTTTTTATTGAAGATTCATCAATATAGTTAAAAATTTATTATTTTTGGAAACACTGAACTATTTTGTTAAAAATGTTTGATTGAAAATGAATTTTTTTGGTTTACAAAATTTAGATATTTCATTTTGGGTGAGAATGTGTCTTTTTAGTTGAAAAATCATCTTTGTTGAAATTTCACCTTTTTTGCTAGAAAATTAATCTTTGTAGTGAAGAATTTATTTATTTTTTTGTTAAGGATTCCTTATTTTAATTAAAAATTAATTTATTTAGGTAAAAAATTTAACCATATTATTGAAAATTCACCTTTTCATTGAAAATTAATCTTATTCGTGGATAATTGATCTTTTTGGTTGATTTTTTCGTTTTAAATAGGTCACTTTTTTCCAGTAAATTATAATAATAAATTAAAAAATTATAAATTTAAACTTTAAATTGTCTTGTCCCATTTATAAAAGATTCTGTATTAAAATATTACTAAATTAGAATTAAGGTCTCTAAACCTTGAGAAAGAAAACATTTTTTATCGCCATTTTAAATTCGATAATCCAAGTTATGCTATTCCAAACAAGCCAAAAAAATTATCTCAATTTTTTCAAAACATACAGTAGTCGAATTTTATTCAATTACTCCCTAAATTTTGGAGTTTCATATACTACAGCTGGTAGAAATAATTGAAAAAAGTATTATAAATAAGTTGATGATGTGGCAAATTAATTTTCTTTTTGAATATAAACAGCCCGTCATTAATAATTGCTATTCAGTCCAAGTTTGTAAATAAAGTACAAAAAGAAATGAATTAAATAAAATAAGTCTGAAATTGTCAATATATTGCATAAAATGACACACTATTTTTTATTTGTTGACATTTGAACCATAACCTACCTCAGTCTCGGTTTTTGTTTCCGGAGGTTTGCTAACAAATCTATTCCACAACAGGAATTCCTTCAGTTTACTTTTTGCAGATTCAATCATCTCTTTCTTGCGTTTTTTATTTCGGTAAGTCGCTAATTTTGTATCCATTTGTCAATGATGTCAGTTATGTGAAAAAAGTAAATATCTTTCACCACAGCTCGTTTCTTAACCTCTCTTTCGATAACACTCTTTTTTTGTTAGCTTTTTACGTTTCTTATATCTCACTATCTATTGAGATCACACAAGTCACCAATATTTCCTGTGTTTTCGTAAACAACAGATAGCAAAACTCCAGCCATATTGCAGCTTTGTTTTGCTTGCTAATTCTAATTTTTGACCTAACCTCTAAACTTCGTCAACCTAACCTTACCCGCGGCATTAACACCAGCACGTGTCAGGCGGAACTCAATAACAGAATGAACAGAATAGCCTCTTGGTTTGTAGAAAAGGCGCACTTGTACAAACTGGCTAATTAATAATTGGCCTGCAGACTCCGCAGACACATTTCTGAATATATTTTTCACTCTGCAATATTCTCCGTAATTGATACGCTAACTGTCAAACAATCTCGTATTTTATTAAAATTTTAATTAACGATAATTATAATATTTTTATGGAACAGGTTATATCAGATCTATTTTTATTCTTATTCGCAATAATTATTAGGAAAAGTTTTTATTCTGAAAAGTAGACAAAATCATGGATTTAAGAGTAGAAAGTGGTAGTTCGTGTGAAAGTGGTCTTTCGGTAAATAATATTGATCAGAAATCAAATTCGTCGTTTTTGCACAAACGAAACGTATCAACTGGAAAATTCCATGATGAAATGAACAACCCGGAAGGAAGAGTTCTTGTTTTATATACTGGTGGGACTATTGGAATGGTCCGAAATAAAACTGGAGGTAGTTAATTAATCATTATATTGTCAATTAAGTAATTAATAATTTTATTCCTTTTACTTTTTATTCGTTATTTCAAAAATTAATAATTATATTATGAAGGTAGGTGATTATTATTATTCTTATTGTATAAGCCAGTTTTAGTAACTTTTTTCTAAAATCACGTTTTAGTTACTTTTTAAAATAAAAATATCATTGAAAGAAAATTTTCGTTCAATAAATTACCCCATAATTCAGGTCTATACCTATTTTAAAATTTTCTTGAAAAGATTTAAATAAATTGCAAGGATTGCACAGAATTTTAAATATTTAAAAGTATTTATTTAAATTCAAAAACAAATTTCAAGAGCGTTAAAAACTTTCCGACAGTGGAATTTTCTAATTATTCTAAAAAATTCCAAGGAATTTTGAAAAGATTAAAATAATTGGCAAGGATTACAAAGAATTTAAAGTATTTAAATATATTTTTTTAAACTTCAATAAATTTTCAAGACTTTTCAAAAGTTTCAGGGGTTTTAAAAAATGCAAAGGATTCGAAATATTTTAGGGAATTTTACAAGATTTCAATAGATTTTTAATGGATTTCAATAATTTGAAGAGATATTAAAGGATTTTAAAAATTTTATGGAACATTTTTTCAAATTTTGATTTATATTCCAAGAGCTCTGAAACTTCTTTAAGGAATTTCAAAAGATCCTAAATGTTTTAGGGTATATTAAAATATTCCAAGGAATTTTTAAGAGGTTTCAATCATTTGAAGGGAGTTACATTTTTTTCCGTGGAATTTCCAAGAGCATTAAAAAATTTCAAGGATTTCAAAATATTTTAAAGGCTTTGGAATATTTTAGGGTATTTTAAAATATTCCAAGGAATTTTTAATAGATTTCAATACTTTAAAGATATTTCAAAAGATTTTAAAAATTAATTTCTTTTAACTTCAGGGAATTTCCAAGAGCTTTAAAAAATATCAGGGGATTTCAAACAAAATTCGAAGGATTAGAAGTACTTTAGGATATTTAAAAAAATTCCCAAGAATTTTTAATAGATTTCAATCATTTAAAGGGATTACAGAGGAATTTTAAAAAGATTTAAATAATTGGCAAGGATTACAAAAAATTTTCAATATTTAAATGTATTTTTTTAAATTCCCAAGAATTTTTAATAGATTTCAATCATTTGAAAAAATTCCAAGGAATTTTGAAAA